>PVJI01026540.1:0-18891 GCA_004026765.1 Micronycteris hirsuta | reverse complement strand
TTTTTTTTTGGACTGTTTACTTTTTCGTTATTGAGTTGTATAAGTTCTTTATATTTTTCTTAGACATCAACCCCTTGTGAGGTTGAATATATCATTTGCAGATATATTCTTCCATCCAATAGGTTGTCTTTTTGTTTTGTTAGTGATTTCCTTTGCCTGGCAGAAGCTTCTTAGTTTGATAAAATCCCATTTGTTTATTTTTGCTTCTGTTTCCCTTGCTTGAGGGAACATGTCCAAAAAGATATTAGTGATGTCAAATAGTTTACTACTTACGTTTTCTTCTAGGACTTTTATGGTTTCAGGCCTTATATTTGTCATTAATCCATTTTGAGTTTATTTTTGTATATGGCATAACATGAATCTATACCCAGTTTACTTCTCAGTCAAATGAGTCAACTATCAGCAGTCCCAAATAATAGGGAGTTAGCCAGAATGAAACCCAAAGTTCTTGGAACTCTAGTGCAGGAAATTAAAATATAATATGCAAGAGTATGGAGAGGTCACTATCACATGTTTCTGTGCCAGAACAACAGAAAAACGTGAAGAAAAACTGTTAAATCAATAAGTATGTAACATGTATATGCATTTACTCAAGGGTTAGCAGATAAGTTTTTAAATATGGTAGATTCCTAGAGTCAGAAAAAAATAGATCCTGTGTGCTATTATTCTTATTCCTTAGTAAATTAAACCTCTAAAAAATCAAGGAAACCAGGAAAACAAATGTGGGGGAGATCAGAAAGCTTTAATAAAAATACAAATTTCTGGCATAGACTGAGAAGAGAAAATATCCAGACCGAGGACAGGAAAGGTAAATAGACATCTCCTATTCACTTTCATATTCTCCCTTTGCCCTGGCCATTGTATCCATGCCCTACTCCAGTCTCAGATCCAGAGATCGTGAGGCTGAACTAGCAGGCCTGCATGTTAACAGGGACCTGTCATTAATAATAAAAATATCTCATGGGCTTTATATGCTCTACTGAGCATGTAAGATCTACTGGGATCTTAAGTATATTATCGCGTCTCATAGTGACCTTGAGACACAGGAACGATTATCATCTGCTTTCTATAAAACTGAGGATTACTAAGGTTAAATGATATGCTGACTGAGATGGGATCAAACATGAATTTGCCAATGCCAAGTTCCAGGAGCGCTAGCAGAGCATTTACAATTGAATGTTTCTGTCAATCATGGAGTTAAATAGCATAAATACTAGGTTCCCATTTTCAGATAACAAAATTGAGTCTCAGAGGCATTAAATAACTTGTACATGTTCACACACCTTGAGAATTATAGCTCTGTTACTTGTTCCTAGGAAATCTGATTTTAACTTTGAGTCTGTTTTCTTTTTACAAATTAATAATCTAATAGTAGTTAAACTCTTTTAGTAGTTAAATGTAGATATTCTAATCAGTTAAAAATGCCTGATTTGGGTCACTTGGAGACTGAGAAATTTGAGTTCAAAAATATTTTTCTAATTAATTATTAATGAAATAGAATGTCCAATTCAATTAAAAATACTAAAATCATGGACTATTTTTAATGTGGAACTTTTCAATCTCGTTATGTTTTTACCTTTGATTCTCTGAACATTCAGTTGATAATAACTATTTATTGAATATATAAGTGGTATCTGCAAAATGATCAAATGCATGGAAATATACAGTTTTAGGAAATCCTGAGACAAACGAGAAAAAAATAGTACTGGTGCACATAAAATATCTTGACATTCCCACATGATTTATTCTGTTATTACCTTTAGGAGAATTCATTAATGAATAAATGTACCTACCAAGAGTATCCTAGACATGTGAAGTGAAAAATATCAGTAGTAATCAATATTTTATGAAAGTAAAAAATAATTCATAATCAATCATCATTAAACATAGATTAATATCTAATAAAACAAAAATTACAAAATACTTTATTTCATATCAGAATATCTGACTAAATCACAGGGTAATATAAATGATGAACACTGAATGTGTTCATAAAAATATACCAAGAAGGAAGTCATTTATTTATTGGAGTCTATTACTAGGACTACAAAAATTGGCTGTTTAAGTGCACAGTCTTAACAGTAAGACAATTTCTTTTTTGATCCACGGTTCCAGTTCCTGATAGCATTTTACTAAAATATGTATGTTAAATAAGAGAAATTTTAATTTTAAAAATATAGAGTAAGGTAAATAAATGGATGAAAATAATAGCAATGATACTTGGGTAGAATTTAAATTAGAATTACAATTAGAGTGGATTTCAGAAGATTTTTCAAAATTGATTAGGAGAGATATAAAAAGTACTTATGGACAGCATGAGATGAGCAGAATAAATAAATAGAAAGATATATTTGCATCATTTTGATCATAACAAGAGGAAAAATCTGGAACAAAAGCACTACTCTTGGCTGAGACCTAGTTGATCATTTTTAGAGGAAAATTTTAAGTTGCTATTGAGGTTTTAGCTACTGTCTATAGAACAGCAAGCTAATGTTTTTGCCAGAAAATCTTCACTCATATAGGAATACATGTTTTATTTAAATATTTGGCAGGATTCGCCCTGGCTGGTGTAGCTCAGTGGATTGAGCGCGGGCTGGGAACAAAAGAGTCCCGGTTCGATTCCCAGTCAGGGCACATGCCTAGGTTGCGGCCGGGTCCCCGTGAGGGCCATGTGAGAGGCAACCATACATTGCTGTTTCTCTCCCTCTCTGTCTCCCTCCCTTCCTCTCTCTCTAAAATAAATAAATAAAATCTAAAAAAATAAATAAATAAAAATAAATAAATAAATATTTGGCAGGATTCACTCTCAAAACACAGTTACCTATCTTAGGGGTCACCAGAGGTGAAGATGCTTCGTTAGGTACAGTGAGAGCAGAGTGACACAGGTAAGTTACGGGAAAGCATACAACTGCCACAGGGACACTGACATTAAGAGAGTGAAGTAATTTAGGTTTGTGGTAATGTAGAGGGAAGGAATTTACTCAGGTGGAAAGACAAAATGACTTTCAGTAAAAGACCTAAGATCGGAATTTGACTTCTTCACTATGTACTTTGTAAAGTTATCTCTCAGTTGCAATGTGAAGGTAATGACATTCACTTCATTTGACTATTGTGAGTATTAATTGAAACAATCTGTATAAAACATTTAGCAAAGGGGCTGATACACGGTGAGCCTTCAAGAAGTGGCAGTTATTATTCTGGCAAAGAAGAGATGTACAGCAAAGACATGTGGTGCTGACTTATTTAGTAAGTTGTTTATAGATTCTTATAATAGTTTTCTACACTTAAAACTAATTTTATTACATTTTCAAGTTGTTTTCTATTTGCTGCTGAACAATTTGTTTAAAGAAAATATCTACTTCTTGTGCAACATGTGAAAAAACTTCATGGCTTCTTGAGTTTAGGTCTAGAATAGAAGCTGGTATTTACACTTCTTTCAACACAGGGATGGGCTCTTCAACTAATAAACTGTTGAGGCTGGGAGGGGGTTAGCAAGCTTGAGTCCATGTTCTTTGTACACTGAACCATGAAGAGCTATTTCCCTTTCTATTTTAATTTATTATTAAAAATTCATCTAATTAACTTAGGTTATGTCCAGTGGTAATTTATGGTTAGATATTTAGAACTTATTTTTTCTTCCCTCATTATGGGAGACCGCTCTGCATGGCGTGGGCCCAGCTCCCACTCAGAGGAACCAGTGGAGAGCACCACAGGACCCACACCCACAGACAGTTTCTCCTGTGGGAAATCAGGCCTGTATTGTACTTTCTTTTTGCTAAAATCCCTCACCCTGAATTTAGGCAAGGGCTTACTGAAACTTCCTAAAATCCAAGCTAAAACCTTCCAAGGACTAGTGTAACCAGTTCAACCGCTTTCCCCTTTACATTTGCAAATATCCTCCTTTCTTGATGTAATTAGCAATATCCTCTCCTTTGTTATCTGTAAAAGGTAATCACCTACAGTGATCTATGCATAGTCAATGAGGACTTGTGCACAGTGAATGAAAACCATCCTCAATGTAATGTGCCCAGAAAACCAATGAAAGCCTATCCAGGCAGGAATTACTCGCTGGCTCTCTCTCATATAGAGAGTGGCCATGCCTTCCCTTTTCCTCCACAGGACTTGGTAGTCCCTGTGAATGTGTCTCGTGTGTCTCGTGTGTCTCATGTCTCAACCATAACTCCGCACACACTGCAGGCCGGTGCCTGCATCACCTCATTATAAATATATCCAGATTTTTGTTAGGGCACCTGACCCTTCCACATGCATCCTGAATGTTTCAAAGGAAAGTAAAATATAGCAGCTCCTATGGTGAGCTCTAATAGCCTAAGCCAATCAGCACATTCTATTTTATTTTATTTTGCACAGTTATTGGTTTAGAAATGGTCATGTGACCTAAGCTAGTCCAACAAGACTGAGAATGTGGCTTCTTACAGTTAGAATTCTGAGTCATAAGTGAATACTTTCCCTCTGATTATGAACTAGAAATCAATTATTCTCAGTTCTGACTGGAAATCCTTTTGTGATTCTAAAAGAAGTTATCCTTGGAAGAGGTCAAACTGTGGTTGGTTGAAAAGATAGATGAAAAAAATGTACTTTTCTTATTCTTATTTAATAGCTAGTTTGCTCCGCCTTGAGTCTGAAGGTGTCTCTACCTGTGGACTTTATATTTATGTGAGAAAATGACTCCTCTTTAGTGGTAAATCAGGTTGACTTAATTTGTTTTTTCTTTCAGTCCAGGACATTCTAAATGTTACCAATTTTGGAATAGTAAGTGGCATGATTAAAGAACTGATACATTTGCATTAAAAATGTTAACTTGATTGAGTTAAGGAGTAAGATAAAGGAAAGAAAATAAAATAGAAAAACAAAACTTCTATCCGCAGCACATGGAACGTGTTGATCCTCATTTTATAGTAACAAAACAACTAAAGTGAGGACTTTGGAGCATGGATTTAATCTTAGTCCAAGCCTCCAAGAAGCTGGAACATTAAAAGCTTGGTAAGAAATAGCCAGGATATTGAAGTGTGTTCTCTAAGAAATAAGCAATCTTAGTCAAAATGTGGCTATTTGAAAATAAAACCAAACAAAAGCATAAAATGTAGTTTGCTAAGAGGGGGTTAGTTTACTTGAGTCCTGAATCCTCAAATGTTTGAAATTTCTGTAAATGTCAAGTCTGCCAGATCATCGTCAGGAAACCTAAACTTACACACTAAGCTAAAGTTAATAAGGGGAGAGATGAAGAGGTGAAGGGAAAACACGTTTAGGATCAAAGAGGAACAGGAGGATCCTACCTGCTCTCTTCAAGTACCTCTTGATAAATATTTCGTATCTGGCATAGGAGGCAACAGTGGTCCTTGTCAAGACGAATGTAGGAAGCATTCTAGAGACAGGTACAATGTGTTTTATGATGGGTCCTGTTTTTGTTTCAACTGTTTATATTTTGTGTATTATATAACTTTCCATTAATTTCAATTAAAATATTTTATTAATATATCATTTACTTGATTATTGAGTTTTTGGCACTGCCTTAAATTTTGTGTCCTTGCAAGTGCCTCATTGATCTCACTGTTGTGCTAGCCCTACAGCCCCTCATTGGAGTCAATTATTTTGAATTGTCTGAGAGGCCAGGACTAAGATTAAGGAAATTAGAATGGGGTCTTTAATAATTCTGTTGAGCCATTTTATCAATCAGCCTATACATTTTTCTCAGGTTCAAAAGTCCATAGACCTCTTATACTGATTAGCCCAATTTGATATGGACTGTTCTATTACTTTCACTTGAAAACTTTCTAACATGCCTGTGTTTCTTTTAGCCAGCAAGTCTTCTCTGCTTTACTAACTGGAACAAGCACTCAGTGAGTTTAAGAGCTCTGGTAGAGGTGGTGTTCATGAGGCTGCCAATACACTGGGAGACAACTTTCATGATGAGATATCCTCACTGAATGAGCAGTATTATCTCTGAAGGTAATTCACAATTGAATTTTTTTATGCTATAAGTGAAGCCATGTACTCAATGATGTGAAGATGGAGATTAATCCAGTTGGTTCTAGATTTTGAGGGGCCCATGGGATATTGACAAAGAAAACACATAAATAGTAGGGTAAGGACCAAAAGAGAGAGCTTCTATAGATAGTGTGTTTTTGCTTGCTTGTTTTTGGACAGGGGTTAGGGGTGGTGTGTTAATGAAGAGAAAGAAAAATCTGAAATTTTGACTTTGTTCGAAGTTAAGCTTTGAGAAGAAAATAAGAGATTTTACTAAATGAATTTAAGAATTAGATGATGTTTTAGACAGGTGAGTTACAGTTACCTATAAGTTAAAGAACTGGCACTCAAAATGCTATGCTTAATTCATTCGCTCATCTTTTTATTTGAAAAGACTTATTGAGTAGCTATGACCAACAAGGGCTTAATGTTACTATAGGGAACTGAAAGATAAAATCAGGAGAAACACAGTCCAGTTTCAGATTAATATACAGGTGCATATAAAGCTAATTTGTGTCAGGATATAATAAGTGGTTCAAAAAACTAATTTAAGTGGTGTCACATTTAGATGAAGACAAGGTCATATAAATTTTGCCAAAATCACAAAATGTGTTATGAGGAAAAGCAGTTGATCAATGATTTATTTATTGATTGAAAGATTGATTTTTAAAATAATGTTTTATTTTTAATTAGAGTTGACATACAATAGTATATTAATAGTTTCAGGTGTATAACATAATGATTAGACATTTATGTAACTTACTAAGTGACCACTCTGATAAATCTAATACCTACCTAATATGATATATAATTATTACATTATTATTGACTATATTCCCTATCCTGTACTTCACATCTATAACTAGCAATTTGCACATCTTAATCTGAAAGAGAGGAGATTTAAAGTGAGCATTGGAGGACAGTCAAATGTGTATCAGTGAAAATGGCATTGGAGAATGGTTTTATTAATTCACATACACATTAGAATTAGAAGGTTGTTATTCCTTCAAGATATCATGTCTTTAAGTATAGATGTAAGGTTTCTGAAGGTTTTTTAAATAATTTTTGTCCACTTTATTTTTTCTTCTTAAAAGAATAGCATAAGATTATATTTCATCAGTCATATAAAGTTTGTTGCTGTTGTTATTTGTGTGTGTGTGTGTGTGTGTGTGCTGGAATGCATGGAATGTATGGAAGCTAGACATATGGTTTAATTAATGAAGTATCTGGATTGTGTTGTTCTAATCTATGCAGAAAAAAGACAATTTTGACTAAAGGCAATGCCTACTTCATCTAATTTGTGTTAAAATTACACATTTTATATCTTGATCTCTGTTTCCATGTTAGCAAAACTATGTATCTCAAAATGCAGTCATACATTCATACAGACTCTCCATTTCTGGTGTCCCTACTTACCTCATCTATGAGACTAAAATAGCTACCTGTTTACTCATGAGATCTATCCTTTTGATGATTTTGAACCATGCGGTTGTATTGAGAGAGGTACAATTATGTCTCTTTCTCTAACAGTGTAGACTGTAAAAAAATTTGAAGGATTTTATTTACATCCGGAGACAAAGAAACTCACAAATAATTACCATCATTGACACAGTATCAGAAGAGAATATCTATGCAATTTTCTCTGTAACCTGAATGAAGAGTCAGGTATATGAACTAAAACCTGAAACTCAATTTAAATTTCAGAATTTGGCCATGGCTCCAGTCTCTGTATTTCCTTTACTTTCTTCAGTGATATACAAGTGTGTCCCTTGGAGAAGTAGCAAAAAAAAAAAAAAAAATACATCACATAACAACAAGGCAAATGGTAGGAACTTGAGGTCACTTACAGACTTATTTTTTCTTTGGAAAGAAAATACTTATTTTTTATAAAAAAAATCATCTGATCCAATAGAAAATGCAGACTGTGTGTTTAATATCCAAATATGTTGTAAAAAAAATCATCAGTGTTGGTTGAATCCTTGTTCATCAGTATTCTGGGACTCCATGTCAAGATGAAAGCAGAGAAGAAACTACCGTTAGTGTAAATGCAATAGAAGGAAGCTTATCAGAGACCCAAGGCTTCTATTGTTTACCCATTCCCAACTCACACTGACTTCAATCAACTGCAGCCTCTCTGCAGGAAGAATCTGACTGCAGGGTAGAAAATTGAATTTCTTTAATAGTATTACAAGAGATCAAGACTTATATGATGAGTTTAATATCTTGGACATAGAAGGAATTAATCACAAGAATGTTTTAAAAGTTGCTATTGACTTAGAACATTTGATGTTTTCTAAAGATGAAACATTTTAAAGGAAGTGAATCTATACATACAGATATGCAGTTGCTGGAGTCCAAAAGTATTTCATCGAGGTGTTGCATAAATCATTTCCATTCATGGTAGAAGAAGTGGGGTGTACATAGATCCAGCAGTAAGGAGAATGAATCATGATAAATTTGATTATGAGAATTGTATCAGTTTCTTACATTTGACCCCCTCCCCAACCTGTCTCAATCTGTTAGAAGAATGAATAATGATGAAAGCAACAGTGATAGAAACATCAATAGTTCTGGGTAATATAATACGCATCATTTCATTAATTCTTACTATAACTTCTGATAGTAGATAATATTATAGTTCCCACTTTACTAATAAAGAAACTGATGCCCAAAGAAGTTAAGCAACTTTTCCATGTAAGACACATAAAAAGAGAGAATGCAGGAAATCAAACCCAGGTATGCCTGAAATTAAACCCCGTGAAAATAACACATTTGTTTCACACAGAAGCAATAGACTCCCTCTGTTCTTTTCTCTAAAGAACTGCTTACAACCAAGTCCTTTTGCCTGAGCTCAATTTGTATATTAAAGAAACGTCAACAGTAAAGCATAGTTCTGTAGCATGAGTTATATGTAATCATACAGGTATTTGGAAAGACTTAGGTTGATGAAATCACAAATGTGCCATCAAAGACATTTACTTTTTGGAACAGGAAGACGGACGTAGCAACATGGGTGCTTTCTGGAAACCATTTTTTTACATTTTTTCTTTCAAAGCTATATTCCTTTTTACTTAATAATCCGGTAAGACAGAGTCTAGCTTCTAATCTTATAAAACAATGGAAACACAGAATTCCTATAACTAACAGATGAGAGTTTTCTAAATATATTCTTTTTAAGAGTATTGTATACATCATTTGAAGGTGTTCTTGCTTTGTTTTTTGGTTGTGAACAGGAGGATGTGGAACTTTTTTGAGTGTTCAGGACATCATACCACATATCTATTATAGAAGAATATAAAATAAAAATGAAAAGGCTGAGCAGTAAAGCTCTCCCTAAAGATAATGAAAGAAATCAGGAGAGGTCTCATCATAAAACCTAGTGTCTTAAACAGATCAGAGTCTTTGACTAAGATAGTCAGAATAAGATGAAAATTATATCATATCCACTCTAATTAAATTTCATCTTCTGTATGTAGCATGTTTTCTCAACCAGTTCTTCAAAATAGTTTTAGATCACATCTCGGTGGTCAATTACCTTAGCAAGAGTCACTGATGTCCCAGCTTTAGCTTGTGAGGTGATCTACATCAAGGCTAGGAGTTATTTAGGATGAGTGTTGCCACCGGTGAAAAACCCAAGCTCCTATCGTTAGTCCTGCATCCTGACCCTGTACCGTTACCTTTTACACTAGTTCTTTATGGTGGTATACAGTGTTTACTTCAGGTCCATTCAGTAGATGCTGGCCTGGTGTCAGAAAACTGACTTGCTGGCACTAACTAATATTAAAGAAAAGATCATACAGAGAAATTAGCTTCGGGACAAAGACTATATGTAATTTAATGCAGCATTCCACTTTCAGTTATTTTCTATTGATTTCACCCAGTATCTTTACTTTACCACCCTTTAGCTACTAACATATAATTCTTCAGGTTCCATATTATGTCTCACACTCAGTGGTGCTTTTATTCAACTCAGCCCCCCTTTTGAAGCACACCGAATCCCACTCTCTCTCGCATGCACATGCACTTGGACAAGCACATACATACACACTCTGGATTTGGCTTTCCTATTTTAGTGACTCACGATACCTTCTTTTTCACCATTATAACATGAATCATAATGCTATTATGAGATTTTTTAATTGTTTGATTAATTTCACCTTCTTCAAGTGATAGTAAATTTGATGGAGGTTGGGAATAAGTCTCTCTTGTTTACTATTATTGCTCAGACTAGTACTGTGTCTCCAGCATAGTTGGCAGTAAGTAAATATCATGAAGTAAATAAATGATGTAAGTTTTGCCACTCAGGCCCCTCCATTTCCTGGACTATGTCTCTTAGGATATCTGTACCCTTTTAATCAGATATCCATCTCTTTGATCATGGGTGGAGGTCAATGTTACACTTGGTTGCGTTTTTCCAATCTCTTTGCCCTGCTCAATCCTAGCTATTACTTAATAATTTTGTTTTTTGCTGCAGCCCTTACATGACTTCTGAGAGACTATTCCCCAGGCTTTCTGCAGATTAGACACAAACTTCTGTCTGGAATTCCTTCAAAGGCGTTTACCAGTTCTCAGACATGGCAGATTATTCTAAAATAGTTAGTTTTATATAAAGCTATAACTGGTTTTTCTTTATTACATTAATCCTTATCTTACTTAAAGATATAATCCATATCTTTCTCTAGAGAGCATTGTCTCAATCTGAATTAATTTGATAAATCAAATAATACAGTTTACAAATAATTCAAGCAATATGAGGAATGGAAATTGACCATTTCATTTGGCAATTATAAGATTATTGCACTCCTTGAGCAATTTCAGAGAGTAGGAGTCAAAATTAAATCTGTGCCATCTATATATACAGCTTCCAATTATATAACTACATGCTGATATCTCCCAGATAGATCTATTTAGTCTATTTCTTTCTCCTTAGTGGAGAGTCATATATCCAACTTTTAAATTGAAATCTCCATCAGTATGATACACAAACACTTCAAGTTTATTCAAATTAAAATCAAAGTGTACATCATGTTTTACAACAACATCATTCCATCATCATTCTGACCAAGTATTCGTGGGCTTGCGCATGTGTACCTACACAGAGCTGTCCTTCACCTTACGTTTCCTGTCTGAGTGAATGCCACCACCACTCACACAAATCACCAATGGGAGGCATCTGGGACTTTTTTCAGTCCTTAGACTCTAGATATTGTAAGTACCAATGCTTCTTGATTGTGATAATACCCAGACCTGGACTAGATTAGAATCTTGATTAATCAATTTATTAACTGTCTGATGTTAGAAAACTTGCTTAAATTTCACTGTGTTTCTTGATTGCCTACCTGCTAGGTGGGGATAGCACTGCTATCTCCCAGGGAAGGTTAGTATAATTGTTAATTAAGTAAGACTGTACATGTGCAATATCTGGAATTTGATCTATTTTTCTTTGAAATACCTTTATTTGCCCTTTTAATGCCCTGATTCAAGGCCTCATCAGATAATACTCGTTTGATTTTGTTGTTCTGTTTTGACCCCATCTCAGCTTCATTCTCCATACTTTCACCAGAAGGATAAAGCCCCTCAGGAACTCCTAAGTGCCCCTTGGATAAATCTCTCACTCTGTACTGGGACTTGCACGCCTCTTGTAAATCTAGGTCCTTTCTACCTCCCCCAATTTTTTTCTTGCTTCTCTCTTCCTTATAGCCTCTGTTCCATCCATACAAAATGCATACATGTTTCTAGTTTTGCGATATGGTTTCATGACCCCAGGTCTCAGTATCTGCTATTTCTTCTTAAAAAGCTTTTCCTTGCTTCCTTTATCAGATTAAACCCTGTGTGCCCTCAGTGCACCCTCCAGGCTCCTATTCTCTGCAGGATTGAACTCACATTCTCAAGTAACTGAAGTGTTAGGATGCAACCCATTTTTAACCATAGTATCTGCATACATTGGACAACAGGCCTGTGCATTGGCTGGAGGTGGATGTTAGAATTTTTGCCGTGTAACTCTTTGTTTTCAGTTTTAATATGAATGCTAAAACAGACTCACATGGGAGGCATGGACAACACCTTGCCTTGTGTTGGGTTTGGGCCCAGCTACTCCTGATTTTAAATATGGACTCTGCCCCTTACTTGGTGTATAACTTGGGCAAATTATCCAACCTTCCGATGCTTTAGTTGCCTTCCCTGAAAAATAAGGGTAGAACACCTAACTCATAAGGCTGTAATGAGAATTTCTAGTTAATACATAAATCACTCATTATTTCTGACTATTCTCTATTTTTGTCAAGTTATTCAGGAGAATAAAAGTAGAAAAGGGGTCTGAAGAGGTGGTCTGGCTGAGAAGGCATAATATCTAATTCAAATAAGCTAATAAAATCTATCATACAATAAAGACTTTGTCTGGTGTTTGTCCTGGGTTCCTGTCGTGTAGCTTTTAAAGCCCTTGGCATTCCTGAAGTGAAAGATAGGAGAGTCTTTCTTATACTCCTGAAATGACTCGTATTGAGTCTCTAGATTGCCTTCTGATGGGAAATAGTCACCAGAAAGACTTCTCAACCATGCGATTACAGGGTTGGGACTCTGAGTTAGCTCTTCCTCCAAGGAGGGTGAAGGGCTAAAGACTGAATTAATTCTAGTGGTTAATGACTTAATCAATTAAAGCATTTCTATGTGATAAAATTCCAATTGTAATTCTGCACACCAAGGCTTTTAGAGATTCCTGGCTGATAAACACCTTGATGTCCTGAAGGGTAACTAACCATGATTCCATGAGGAGAGGGCACAGAATTCCCTGCCACACCTCATGCTGTGATTGATTATCTTCATTTGACTGGACATCCTCATTTTTATCCCTTGTAATTAAACTGTAATTGTAAATATGGTGTTTTCTTCAGTACTGTGAGTTGTTCTAACAAATGATCAAGTCTGAGAGGTTAGGAGAAACCCTAGTTTATGGCAGATTGGTCAAAAGTATGGGTGGCCTGTGGTTCTTCGAAGCATGGCTCATATATGAGATAAAGGTAATTGGGTTGGGGCCATACCTATTAACTTCCTACGGTTGCATTATTTCTGGATGGTTCATGCCAGTATTGAATTGCAGTACATCCATTTGTGCTTGGAAAAGAATTGAAGCCCTCCTCAAATATCTTTCTTTTGCATCTGCATCAGAGTAGCCTTAGTTTAGACATTGCATCTCATTTATGATATCATTATACTTATGTCAAAGAACTCCATAGGTCCTGGCTGGTGTAGCTCAATGGATTGAGCACGGGCCTGTAAACCAAAATGTTGCATGTTCGATTCTCAGTAAAGGCACATTCCTGGGTAGTGGGCCAGGTCCCCGGTGGGGGGCTTGTGAGAGGCAAACATACTGATGTTTCTCTCCCTCTTTCTTCTTCCCTTCCCCTCTAAAAAAAAAAAAAATATATATATATATATATATACTCCATAGGCCTCATCTGCTTTAGGTTTAGCTCAAGACACCTGCCCTTGAACTTTCTATGAAGTATTTTTGCAATTGACACCTTGGGCTTGTTGCCAAGGAGACATACTTTCCCAAAAATAAAAGCAGATTTTCTCTGTTATCCCTAATCTAAATTAAACTGGGGGTGGGTCATTTAAATTAACTCCTCTTAGCCCATATTTTTGACACAAAGAGTTGTTCTCTTAAATGTAGTAATCATCCACCCTATCCTGTATCTTGGCTCTAAAGGGGGATAGTTTACTGATCTGAGCATCCCTCTATCCTTGATGGGTATGTCTTGTAGTAAATGCAGTGGTAGTAAATCCACAAGTCAAGACTCAAAATGTCATATAAAACGTAAAATTTATTTCACATAAATCTATCCTCAGCCTTTCTCTAGGGCTGTCTTATTACATTGCTTGTTACAGTATTACTTTCCTGTTCTCATCCTCCTGCTTGGCTCCCCTCCCTCTTTCTTCCTTCCTTCTTCTCTTCCTCTCTTCCTCTCTTTTCTTTCTTTCTTTCTTTCTTTCTTTCTCTTTTTCTTTCTTTCTTTCTTTCTCCTTCCTTCTTTCCTTCCTTCCTTCCTTCCTTCCTTCCTTCCTTCCTTCCTTCCTTCCTTCCTTTCTTCCTTCCTTCCTTCTTTCTTTCTTTTATATGTTGAATCTACCTCCTTCTATCTAGTGCCTCATTGTAGTTGCTCTTTTTTATCTTTATTTTCTCTTATATTATGAAATAGTAATCTTGGAACCAAGCCATATAAATAACTGCTATATGCTTCCAGGTGCCAAACAACTGAAAAATTGGGAAGAATTCATGCTGGGGAAACTATGGTGTGTTGCGTGGAACCAATGGCAACAGGTGGGTAAGATTTGTAGCAGTAAAGACTGTATCAATGACCTTGTCGATTAATATACAAATGTTTAAATAATATTCTGACACTAAGGTAAATGGAAGGGAAGTAAAGTGTGATGAATGGGAATCATAAACATAGAGTGGAGAGTGGTTAAAAGCAGGCTGAGGGATCCGTATAAAGGAACTAAGTTGTGCAATTGTTTCTTAGGTTTTCTGCTTCACAACTGAGGACTTAATGCTTCCATGTGACTCCACTTGACCTTAGAGAAGCCTTTTTCCAGAGGCCAGGAAGAGTTTGTAGACTTTATACTAGAAAAGCTGGGAAATACATTATTACTGTATTGAAATTCAACTTAGCTCTAGCCAGGTGGCTCAGTTGGTCGGACCATCATCCTGTGCACCAAAAGATTGGGTTTGATTCTCAGTCAGGGCACTTACCTACGTTGTGGATTTGATCCTCTGTCAGGGAATGTACAGAAGGCAGCCAATCAATGTTTCTCTTTCACATTGCAGTTTCTCTCTCCTTTCCTCTCTCTCTAAAAAATCAATAACATATCCTCAGGTGAGGATTAAAAAAATATATTCTACTTAATTTAACTTTGTCTCTACTTTTATTACTCCTGAAACTTTCCAGCTCACCCCATTGGCAATGCATTGCTACCTCCCTTCTCCAACTCCTCGGCTTTCTTTCATTATTTCTTGCAACTGAGGCTCTATCTAGTTTTATTTGCCAAATTCATTTCACCAAAATCCAATTCACTGATTGGACAATTTTTCCAAAAGACCAATTGACCAAATGTGTTTTTTATAAACTATTTTTACAATTTATAGCAATTCAAATTAAATTGAATAGTTTTAACACTTTTTGAGATTTCTATAATTTCTTAGTTGTCTAACTTTCATTTTAGCCTATAAATAACTTTTAAAGTTTTTTTTCAATTTGTTTCTGCACCATCTTCTTGCAGCTAAATCTAGTGGGAGCTGGAAGACAGAGAAAGCTTTCATCTGGAGAAAACACTAAGGTGAGTTTACTCAGAAAATTGTCCTTTTGATAATTTAGCCATTGGGATAATTGGCTTTAGGCAAATTGGCTCAGATAGGATTGGCCTTCTTTCTGCAATGTTAGACAGTAAAGTTAAAAGTTTGCCTACAAACTTTCAAAGAAGATACCATACCTTTCATACTATAAGATGCATCAGACCATAATACGCACCTAGGTTTTAGAGGAGGAAAATAGAAAAAAAATTTTTGAAGCAGAAAATGTGGTAAAATATTTAATAACATAAATAACATCATGTTTCACCAATGTTAAGTATAAACGGAACTCAGGTAAGCTACATTCGGACCATTAGACGCACCCCCATTTTCCTCCCAAATTTGGGGTGGTGCATCTTATAGTCCAAAAAATATGGTAATTTTTTAAAATTTTCTGTCAGGTTCCCAGAAAACTATAGAATAAAATCCTGTTGGAGACAAGAGCTAGACACAACAGAAGTAGTTGCACATTTTGTATACTTATTTACAATCTTGAAATATGCATTCACATAGAAAAGTTGATTTGTTAAATTTAATAAAATGGGACCAAGTGCTTAAGGAGGCAGTATAATGGGACCTTGGATGTGAATAAAATTGATTTGTGGTGGAGAATAATAAGAATTTTCTGACAGCAGTCTTTTAAATCCCAGCAGAGACAGGGATGGTTTCAGAGTTTAGGTAAAAGCAGAATCTTGTCTGTGCACAAGGCTTGTTTCTCTTAAGCCTTCGGGAGAAAATCCTGATGGAGAAGTGACAGCACTATGTTATTCAGCAGTACAGAAACTGTCAGATACCAGCAGCTTTGGGCCAGAAGAATGGTTTCTAATAAGTGGAAGAACTGCTAACTCCTATGTGCCAGCAAACAGTTCTGGAGGACCATGCTGTCTGGGAAGACTGACAGTGTTTATGCCTCAGAAGTTCTACCCCACCCAAGTTCCACGGGAACTCTTCCCTTGCACCTGATTGCAACAGTGATTTACACCCTTTTAACCCCGCTGAATATGTGTCTTTGACAATATTTGTAATGTCAGCCATGGCAACCTATCTGAATGTAGAAATCAGTACGCTGGCCTGTGCCATGGCAAAAGCTTTGAATGCCACCTCACAAGCCATCAGTGCCATTGATCAAGAACTAGGGCAAGTTAGAGAAGCAGTGTTAGAGAATCATGCAGTTATAGACTACCTTCTTTTAAGACATAATCATAGATGTGAAGAATTTAAAGGACTCTATCTGCTCTTTCAACCTGACTGATAATTCACAGCTCATAGAGCATAAAATAAAGCAAGCAAACGAAGCAGTATCCAACATAAAACAGAAAGAGGGATTCTTTGGTATTGATTTCCCTAAACTAACCTTCTGGCTGCCTAGTATTACTGGTCTTAGAGAGGCATTTGTTGTTTTTATTTTTTTCATTTTTTTTTCAGTATCATCGCTTGCTGTGGAATACAGTATGAAGATTGTACATTGTAGATCTGCAATTAAGTGTATTCCTAAGCCCCCTACCAGATAGTTTAATGCTAAGATATGTGCTCAACAGCAAAATGAGTACTTCTGCATTTCAGCAGATCCTCATATGAAACCAATCTCATAGATACAAGATAGTGTAAACTAACAGTGGAGGAATGATGGGGGACTCAAAAGTTAGAAAATTTTAGTTTAAGTAATAGCTAGTAAGCTTAGTAATCAATGCAAGTAAAAGCTATTGTTCCAAGAACTGAAGGTATGACCTGCCTTGACTCCAGGAGACCATAAGTAGTTCCACCTTTGTGCCTCAGGAGGACTGCAAATCAAGATGGAACCTGAGCCACTGTGCTCCAGGGTGAGGTGTCCGAGACCCAGGATACAGATAAAGACCACTGCCCAGAGCAAGAATGCTAGTTTTGTTTTTTTAAGATATTTACTTATTTATTTAGAGAAGAGGGAAGGAAGCAGAAAGAGAGGGAGAGAAACATCAATGTGTGGTGGTCCCTCATGTGTCCCCAACTGGGGACCTGACCTGCAACCCAGGCATGTGCCCCAACTGGGAATCGAATGGGCAACCCTTTGGTTCACAGGCCCACGCTTAATCCACTGAGTTACACTAGCCAAGGCACTACAGTTTTTTTAATCCAATTAACTTTTCCTTGAATTCTAAACCCCTTAACTACACTTTGTTTACCTTATGAAAAGGACCATTTTAAAATGGAATTGAAGGCAGTCAGGGTACAGATCCAACATCTTCTCAGATCACTGGCCACCTGAATAAAGCACCCATAAAGATTAAAAAAAAATCAGAATTTGATCAGAGTTTGGCTGTGATGACAATTATTCCTCTAGAGATGGAAGTCTTGCTCCTAAAAATGTTCACTCATTCGAATGAGTGTATTCAAATGCGGAGTGTAACAACTGCCCATTCTCCTTTTTCTGGAAGTCTATCACCAGCACACGCATTGCCCTTTGTATGCCAAAAGGTCAGATTTGCCTCTGCTTACATGCATATTTACCACATTGCCAAATAATTGTCCTTAATTAAACCAAAAATGAATGAGTTTAGAGGTTACACATATGTTGCTGATATAATAAAGAGATGATTATATTTTAAAATATTATCAGCTTATTGATTGTGATTTAGCACAATCTAGTTAAAACTAAAATAAGAATAAAAACACTTATTTTCCACTAATCAAGTAATTGTTCAGATTTATCTCTTCTCTTTTCAGACGAGATTAAACATTAAAAAATAAACAGGAGGTGTAGTGGTCAGTCTGTGACAGCGGCAATGTAAAATTGCTTTTCAGAGGCTTTTAAAAATATTCTTTAAAGCCATATCAACAAATGATTTTTACAAATTTCAAGAGCATCTCCTTTATGGTGTCTGACTTCAAGGTTCTATTAGTAGCCTATAATTTTAAGGATTCTAGAGTAGATTGCACAACATGATTTAAAGGGAAGGAGGTAGAGGTGCTGTTGGTAGAAATCAGAATTTCAACTGATGGTAAAAATTTGAGGTGGGACTTCTAAAAACTAACGGCAGTAGGGAAGTAGAGGGCAATTAAAAAAATTATTTCCTTTCTTTTCTTGACTTTAATCCAATGGTAAGGTAAGTCCATGGCCAGAAATAGATGAGATGTTCACCGTAATATTAGACCTTGACTATACCTATAGACTATACATATACACACACATATATGTATATATACACACATATATGTATACATATACATATATTCTATATTCTTTATTGGACTTTTGGGTGGCTTACATGATTAACTATACTCACTGCATATATTTGTTTTTACCATCTCTTAAAATATCATTCTTCATCAGTTTTGAGTTGGAGGATAAAAGTATAAAAAACCCACTCTTATTTCACTTCATTCAAACAAGAAGTCATTATGGGAGAAGAAGGAAACCTGCATCAACATTGAAAATCATAATTTTCTAAATTCATGTTTGAGTTGTTTTACTCAGTTGTAAACAAATGATCACAAATATTTTCCTCATCTTTTCATTCTACTTCACATTTATTTGCCCAATATCTAACACTTTGAAATTTATGGTATATTTATGCTCTGTT
>PVJI01026539.1:0-18874 GCA_004026765.1 Micronycteris hirsuta | reverse complement strand
TTAGCACTTGTACTGGGGAGTCTTCCATTGTTTTTGATTGCAGGTTCCTTTTTTGTCTCCCCATTTTAGGTGACTCTTTTAGTTTGTTTCTGCACTTCCTGATGTTTTGCTTTGCTAGCTGTCTTTGTAGGGTGAACTTCTATGGTAGGAATTTTATGGGATTCAGTGGTGTGGTCTCTTTGATCTCCTTGTCTGGATGTTCTAGGTTTGCCCTTTTTTGCATTTGTGTGGGCTATCTTGTCGTACTTGGGTTTTACCTTTTGGAGGTTTCTTTGTTGGTAGGTTCCCTCCTCCAGTGGGTATACTGATGTTCACAGCTCCCACCTAATCTCGTATGTGATCAGTGGCGGGGGGTTAGGCAAAATGGATTAAGACAGTGGGAGAGTATTCTATTGGACTTTAAGTACCAATGAGTATAGAAGAGAAAGGAGATCCTTTGGATAAGTGTAGCATTAACTGTGATATTTCACCCAACTAGCCACTTTTTATAAAAAGTGAAAGAGAGCCCTGGCTGGTGTAGCTCAGTGGATTGAGCGTGGGCTGGGAACCAGAGGGTCCTGGTTTGATTCCCCTTTAGGGCACATGCCTGGGTTGCAAGTTGGGTCCCCAGTGAGGGCCAGGTGAGAGGCAACCATACATTGCTGTTTTTCTCCCTCTCTGTCTCCCTCCCTTCCCCTCTCTCTAACATAAATAAATAAAATCTTAAAAAAAATAATGAGCCTAACATTTAAAAAAAATTAAAAGAGAGATAAAATTCTTGTTAGAGGGGGAGGAGTATTGTGAACTGAATCCAGAAAACAGAGCGCTTTTGCAAGGTTCCATGGTGATATATAATGAGAGTAAAGGATAGAAAGTAGGCATAATGTGTGAGAGATATAGAGTGAACTGAAACCATAATAAAGCTCAGGATTATAGTGAAATGGGCTAGGATCAGGGAGGGGTGCTATGTAGTATTTACAATTACATGGAACAACAATTTGTTTATAATAGTACTGGAACAAGAATAATATGACAGGAAATATATGATTTGCATAACCAGAATAGAAAGTACATGATCAAGAGTAGTGTGTTATTGCAACATGAATGAAGTGAAAGAAGGAAAATTAAAATGCAATATGAAAGAGAGAATCAGGAAAACCAGTCAAACAATGCAATTAAACAGAGAAATAAAATGAAGAAAACTAAACAGAAAGAAGAGAAATTAAAAAATACTAATAAAATTAAAGAAGTAAAAATAATGAAATAATAATAGTAATACAAATAAACTATAAAGTGCCAGTTCTATGGGATAGCAAAGTGAAATTTGTTTCAGTTTCTCAGTTTTTGGGGTTAGCCTTCTGCTCCCTCTTTGGATCTGTCTCTGGACCTTTCAAAACTCCAGGACTTGTTGTCTCACTGGCGGAAATAAAAGGAGAGAGAGGAAAGAAAAAAATAATAAACCTCTTGCTGACTTGAATCCCACTAAACAAGTTCTGCTGGTCTTCCTGGAAGCCACAGGAAGAGCGGGACTGGGCTTCACTTTTCTTCCTTCCTATGGTTTTGTGAGGATGGAGATCATGGAGGCCAGGTGTGGGCCATTATATTCATAGTTGCCCAGCCTCCAGCCCAGATCCTCCATAAGCTGCCAGGCCCCCACTCTCCATCTGCGCCAGGCCACTTCTTTAATCCACCAGTTGTGCCAAGGTTCATTTGGTGCCCCTCCTCTTTCCTCTTTGCGAGCTCACCGTGGCTGGAGCCCTGTGCTGGGCAAGCTGTGCTAATCAGCCTCTGGACCAAGGATTCAAATCAGCTGTTCCGCTATCTGCCCAAGCGTAGCACAGGTGAGCGGCTCCAATCAGCTTCCAGGCAAGTAGTGCAAATCAGCTGCTGGGCGAGTGGCGCCAGTCAGCCTCGAGGTGAGCGACTGGATTCTGCTTCTGGGTGAGTGGTGCGAGCCAGCCGCTGTGTGAGAGTTACTTAAAAAGTGACTGAGAACTTTACTTTTTTTTTTTTTTTTTTTTAGTAAAAGCCTCTTGTTTAAGCCCACCATTCTTTACAGGAATGGCTTTTCACACAGCCCAACTTTCTATCCAGACTGGAGACTATGCAGGTCAGAGTCCGACACAGCCTGACTCTTAATTTCTCTGGTAATGACCTAGCCGACTAGGGGATGAACAGCGCCTCTGTGTTTCTCCCACTTCGTCTTTATTCCCCACAAGCAACTTCAAGTACCCAGGTCCCTTCTGGTGCCACGCTGCCCTCCTTGCTTTGGTAGGGGAGGGAGGTGGTGATCTAACTCTCCTCCAAGTATCCTGTGGCAGGCCCCAGGTCAGGGGGCCCTAGTAGCCTTGGTCCCTGAGCAGATCCCAGGGACTACAGATCCCAGGGACCTTATAGTCCCAATGCAATCTCCTCAGTGTCTGCTTTTCAATGTCCTCTACAATTTTGGCCTCCAAACTTTATATAAACTGGGATTCCTTTGGCTGTTCACTCTGTTCCTCAGAAGATCAGCTAGGTGTTCCAGCAGGGCACAAGGGAACTGGGCTCCGCTCCCACATACCTCACTCTCATCTTATAATTTTCTTTTTATTTTTCTTTCTTTCTTTCTTTCTTTTTTTTTTTTAGTATCTTTATCTGGTTTTGGAATTAGATAATGCTAGCCTTGTAAAGTGACCTTGGAAGTCTTCCCTTCTTTTGAACTCTTAGAAAAAGTTTGAGAAGAATAAGTGATAGTTCTTCTTTGAATGTTTGGTTCAAATTACATGTGAAATTATTCAGTCCAGGATTTTGTTTGTTGGGTGTTTGTTGTTTTGATTTTATTGTTGTTTACTAGCCTGTTCAGATTTTCTGTTTTTTCTTGATTTAGTCTTGGAAGATTGTAGGTTTCTAGGAATTTATCCATTTCTTCCACACTGTCTAATTTCTTAGCATACATTGTTAATATATTTGCATTAATAATATAGCATATATTGTAAATATTGTTGTTCATAATATTTTATTATAATCCTTTATTATTTCTGTGGTGTCAGTTACTTCTCATCTTCCATTTCTCATTTCATTTTTTTTAGTCTTTGTCTTTTTTCTTATTGAGTTTTGTTAAAGTCTTACCAATCTTGCTTGTCTTTTCACACAATCAGAACTTGTTTTCATTGATTTTTTGTATATTTCAGACTCCATTCTATTTATTTCTGCTCTGCTCTTTATTATTTTCTTCTCCCTACTCACTTTGAGCTTTGTTGTTATTTTTCTAGTTCTTTAAGGTTAGATCGTTTATCTGAGGTTTTTGTTTCTTGTTGTAGGCCTGAATTACTATGAATAGCCTTCTCTGGATTGCTTTTGCTGTATTTCATAGAATTTGGGTTGCTCTGTCTTCATTTTCATTTGTCTGACATTATCTTCTGATTTCTACCTTGGTCTCATTGTTAGTCCATTCTTTGGTAACATTTTTTAACCTCCATGTCATTGCGTACTTTTCAGTTTTTTTTTTCTTGCAATTGATTTCTAATTTCATACCATGTGGTCAGAGAAGATCCTTGACATGATTTTAATTTTCTTAAATTAACTGAGACTTGTTTTATGTCCTAACACGTGGTATATCCTGGAAACTATTTTCATCTGCACTTGAAAAAAAATGTATATTCTGCTGCTTTAGGTTGAAATGTTCTGAAAATATCAATGAAATCCATCTGGTCTAGTGTGTCACTTAAGGCCACTCTTTCTTCATTGATCTGTCTGAATGATCTAACCAGTGATGTCAATGGGGTGTTAAAAGTATCCTGCTATTACTGTATTACCATCACTCTCTCCCTTTATGTTAATAAATATTTGCTTTATGTATTTAGGTGCTCTTATGTTGGTTGGGTGCATAAATGTTTACAAGGGTTATTTCCTACTATTGGTTTGATCTGTTTATCATTAAGTAACATCCTTCTTTTTCTTTTATTACAACCTTTGTTTTAAAGTCTCTTTTGTCTGATATAAGTATTGCTACCTCAGCTTTTTGTTTGTTGTTTTCTATTTGCATAAAATATCTTTTTTTCATCCCTTTATTTTCAGTCTATATGTGTCTTTCTTTTTTTTTTTAAGATTTTATTTTTATTTATTTTTAGAGAGAGGAGAAGGGAGGGAGAAAGAGAAGGAGAGAAACAGCAATGTGTGGTTGCCTCTCACATGGCCCTCACAGGGACCTGGCCCGCAACCCAGGCATGTGCCCCGACTGGGAATCGAACCGGGACCGCTTGGTTCCCAGCCCACGCTCAATCCACTGAGCTATATATGTGTCTTCCTGAGATGGGTCTCTTGTGGACAGCATATGTATGGGTCTTGTTTCCTTATTCATTTAGTTCCCCTATGTGTTTTAATTGGACCATTTAATCTACTTACATTTGAAGTGATTATTGATAGGTACATATTAATTGCCATTTTATTCTTCCTTTATAAACACTTCCCAATTTTTTTAATTTTTTTCCTCATAAATAATTCCCCTTACCATTATTTGTAATACTGGTTTAGTAGTGATGCAGTCCTTCAGCTTTTTCTTGGTTGGGAAGGTCTTTATTTCTTCTTCAATGTTAAGTGATAGCCTTGCTGGGTAGAGTAGTCTTCATTGTAGGTCCTTGCTTTTCATCACTTTGAATATTTTGTGCCAGTCTCATCTGGCCTGAATTGTTTTTGTTGAGAAATTGGCTTACAGTCTTATGAGAGCTCTTTTGTAGATAACTAACTGTTTTTCTTTGTTTTTTCTTTTTTTAATATTCTCACTTTGTCTTTAGTATTTGCCATTTTAATTATTCAGGCCTCTTTGGGTTCATCTTGTTTGGGACTCTGGATTTCCTGGAATTGCGTATCTTTTTTCTTAACCATACTAGAGAAGTTTTCAGTCATTATTTGTTTCAAATAGGTTCCCATTCCCTCATTCTCTCTCTCTTTTCATTCTGGTACCCTTATGATATGGATCTGTGGGGCTTCGCATTGTTCCAGGGATCCATAAACTGCTTCACTTTTTTTTTTCTGTCCTGATTTTTTTGGCTACTTTGTCTTCTAAATTGCTTACTTTATCTGCTGGTTCATCTAATCTGCTGTTGAATCTTTCTAGTGTATTCCTCATTTCAGATATTGTGTTATTCATTTCTGTTTCTTTTTTTATGGTTTCTGTGTTCTTTCCTATACTTACTATCTTTTTGTTGACATTCTGAGTTCATTTACTCTTCTTCTAAGTTCCTTGAATATCTTGATAGCCACCATTTTGAACTCTGTATCTGGTAGATTGCTAGACTGCATTTCATTTAGTTCTTTTTCTGTAGGTTTCTCTTGTTTCTTCACTTGTAGAATATTTCTCTCTCTCCCCATTTTAGCTGTCTCTCTGTAATTTTTCTATGTATTAGGTTGATATGCTATGACACTCACTCTTGGTAGGGTGACCTTATATAGTAGGTCTTTTATTGGGCTCAATGGCTCTGTCTTTCAGATCACCTGTGCTAGGTATTCCAGTAATATTCTTTGTGTGCTTTATGTGAGTTTTCCTGCTGTACATGAGTCTTGATTGCTGTTGGCCATCTGTGGATGGATTTGGCCTTCAGTTTGGCTGACTATGAGGACTGACTCCAACTATGGTGTATGAGCTACTGTATAGGGGCTGACCCAACAAAGCAAAATTTGCCTGGGCAGGTTCTGGTTCTTCCCAAGATTTCCCTTTATTTTGCTGTTTGTGGAGCTAATTGGATCTTGCTATGATTTAGTCTGAAGCCTGCCACTGGGTGTGATGGTTCTGGATCCTCTTGAAAGGGACTCTGGTCAATGTCAGACACTGCCTCTGACCATTCCTGGGCTACCTGTTAGGAGCTACAAAGTGATCTACTGTTTGTGGCTTCATCTGCTGGGCCTGGGTACACATAGCACTAGCTAAGTTGCACACTAAAGCCAACTTCCATCAACACCAAGCCTAGAGGACAGTCAGCAAAAGCATAAGGCACCTAAAGTTCTGCTTCTATCTACCAGCTGCCTGTTAAGCTAGTTTCTCAATGAGTTACTAGATAGGGGTAAGTGGTGTTCACTGCATTGATACAGATTCAAACTCAGTGCCAGTGCTAGGTCAGAGGCCACTCAACAAAAGTCCCAAGTACACCAAGTCCAGCCACCACCTGTCAGGGACCTGAAGATCTTTGTGGTGGGCTAGGGTCTCAAGAAGTCAGGGTGAGTCCTGCAGAGTTTATCATGCTAAAACAGACCAAGATTTGGCCATATGGAATGAAGTCTCTGCATAGAAATGTTGCAACTGGCTGGGCATGTGAGGGAAACAGCCCCCACCCTAAAGCCACACAACTCATTTTCTCCTAGTGTATCTCTGCCACCCCTAAGTCTGCCTGGACTTCTGTTAGGGCCTTCTAAGAAATTCTTTCCTGGAGGCCCAAGCTGGCTGCAGCCAGCTAACTCCTCCACAGGATGCAAACTTAACAGAGCGGAGCCACATGGAGTTGGGAGAGAGAGATTAGTGCATTTCCTATGTCAGGGTGGCATTGATTGTGTATGAGGATAGGAAAAATGTCCCTTGCCCTAGAGTCATACAACTCAGTCTTTCCTTATGCATCTCTGATACAACCTGAGTGTGCCCAGACCTTCTCAAGAGCCATCTAAGAAAGTCTGCACTGTGAGCCCAGATTGGCCACAGCTAGCAGACTCTTCTACAGTGAGTGAGTTTGACAGGGCAGGGCCACAGGAAGTCAGGAGTGTGGGCTAGTACATTCCCCCAGGTTGATGCTGTATGAGGAGAGTGCTCAAGTAAGGAAAAATTGTGTCAGTGGACAGTGTGGGAGAGGGACTCAGCACAGGGACCCTGTTGGCTGATCTTTTAGCTCTCTTCTTGCAAGTATGCCACGAAGTCTCTTTCTGTATGACTACAGTTTACTCTGATCTGCCTTCTCTCCACTAGAACACAGCATGAGTGGCTGTGAACAAGATTTTATGTGCAGACCCTGTAAGAAGATGCTTTGGTTTCTAGCAGACTCTTGTCTTTCTGGGCAGACAGAATCCCTGCTGCTTTGCATAGCCAGATGTTATGTGGGCTCCTCTTTCCAACTTTGGTGCCCTGGGTCGGGGAACTGGCTGAGACACTTCATTCTTCAGGGATAACCCCTGAAGTGAAGATATTCCTCCAGTTTTTCAACTGCCACATGTGGGTGCATAGCCAGCCCTTTTTGCATCTATGCCCTTCCTACCAATCTTGATGTGACTTCTTTTGTAAATCATTGGTTATAAGACTTCAGTTGAGCTAGTCTTCAGTGGGTTATTTAAGTTGCTTATTCTATAATTTAGTAGAAATTCCAGTTTTTTCCTGACAGAAGGTGAGTGTAACTTTTACCTACTTCACTGCCATCTTGCATTTTATGTGTATTTCTTAATCGATTGTCTAGTTTTTATAGGCCATTTTTAAATATAGTAATTAAAAAGGTATCTCTGTTTTGATACTTAATAAATAGGCTTCTAGTGTTTCATTATTAACATGGTGGTATCTTTTCTTTGCATGTATTTGTACACACACATATATATGAACACAAACACACATGTATATATGCATAAAATGTTGCAGATATATTGAGTATTATGTCAATGCTTCTTTTTTAAAAATTAGCAATGGGTGCAGAATTGTATGAAATTATGTTGTGATATATATGCTTTTACCTTTTAACCTATGTGTGTAATGAATTATATGATTTATTAATAATGGATCATAATTGTATTACTAAGAAAACCTGTCAGCTTGTGCTGCATTTTTCTTTCAAAGTGCTGCTGAATTTTATTTACAGATTTTTTAAGAACCTTGAATTCATATTTATAAATGAAATTGATGCAGAACATACTTTCTCTACCATTTTGTGGTTTCCTATTTCAAATATACTAGTTATATTTAAATTAAATAGTTATTGATTTCTAAAATTTATTTTAATCTTATTTTTCTATGTCTTCATTGATATAAAGCCTTTTCCTTTGGTTACTAATTTTCTGTCATATCAATTTGTTTCTTGATGTTTAAAATTTATTTAGTTATTGTATAATTGTTTTTATTTTAATTTTAAGTTTGTTTCCTCAGCTTTGAATTGTGTTCTGTGTGTCAATGTCTTGCTCCTGATGTCTTGTTTTTAAGAATGTTTGTTCTGTTTAAGTTCTAGAAAGAAAAACACTCATTTCAGGGAATTCCTTTCCATTTACTGGCTAATATCATCTTATAGAATGGAAGCATTATCTATTTAATGTATGCTCTTTCTCTCCTCCACATTTATTGCAGTGGCATTCTTACACAGTTACCATCAGTGATATGCTGGGGCTGACTTCCAACAGTCAAATATTTACATCTCTTCCCAACTTTCAGTGATGGTACTTTGGCAAAATGAATTCATTATGGTGGGACTATTTACACCATGGTTAATTAGCAAATTCTACAAATTGCTTTTTTCCCCCAAGAGATCTTGCTGTTTATACATGTGCAGCCTGAGTTTCTACACACACACACACACACACACACACACTACCATATATATAGAGAGAGATATATATAGATATAGATATAGATACCATACCATATATATTGATACTATATATATATGAGACATATATATATCTCAATACATATTGCTACCATGTAACCAATTACTATAATATTGTTTTTTGTCACATTTGTTATGAGCAAGTCTATTAGAGCTTTGTTCTGATAATGTGCAGCTGAATTCACCTGGACATTCTGTCATCTTTATTTAACTTCCTTCTTAGAGCTTTATTTTGGAGTCAGAATAGTATTTTTCTTTTCTGGAACTTTTTTACTTTCCCCAAGAGCTTGAAGGGAGTAAGGGAAGGTAATCCTTCTCTACCTCAATAAGCCAATTCACTTGGAGCATCTGAAATTTGCTGTGCCTTCAACAATTTGATTAAGGGGTGTGTGCTCAAATTTACTTCTTCTGGCCTGGGGCCTTTCTATATCTTATTTGGGTTACCTTCAGATATAGAAATTTCTCCTCCTATGTGCGTTCAGGAGGATCCTCAGAGCATTACAAAATCTGCTCCCAGAGTTCCCTTCCCTTGCTTTGCCCATTGCTCTCAAACAGCTGTCCCCTCCCTTCCGTGCAAATCAGTGGCAATATGAATAAAATCTGTGGCTGTGGGCCCCACAACTTTTACTGTAGAAGTAGGAAAAGGAGTTCTTCAACTGAGCTGCTCTGTTTGCCCTATCCAATTAGGGCATCTTGCTACCTCAGAACCTACTTTCTGAGGTTTTTTTATTTTTTTTAAGATTTTATTTTTTATTTTCAGAGAGAGGAGAAGGGAAGGAGAAAGAACAATGTATGGATGCCTCTCACATGGCCCTCATTGGGGACCTGGCCCGCAACCCAGGCATGTGCCCCGACTGGGAATTGACCTGGGACCCTCTGGTTCCCGGCCTGCACTCAATCCACTGAGCTACTCCAGCTGGGCTCTGAGTTTTTATTTATTTTTTATTCTGTCTTTTTGCTAAATACCTGTTTATGTATGGAGATTAGAACTCAAGGTAATTCTCATTCTCTGCGTAGGTTCTTGCCAAATTTTTTGGTTTTTGAGCTCAGGTGAAACTTTGGAGCGTTAAAAAGGGGCTTCTAATTTTTTGAGTTTTTCTTATTCCTTCCCATCTTTTGTCCAAGTACCTACATACTCCTTTCTGTCTAAGTCTCTCTCAGTTGTGAGATATTAATGAAGTTTTATTCTGAATTTTTCTGCTTTGTTTCCCCAGACTGATTCTGAAGGCCATGGTTAAGAGGCACAACAATTTCCAAAACAGATTTATCTTTCTCTTTCCTCATTCAAACTTTGCAAAGATGATGACCTAAAGTTGTGCTTTTTTTTCCCTGTGCAGTTTTGTGTGTATGTGTGTGTAATGTGTTTGATACTGCATGCTCATATTGAATTCATTTTGTTAGATTTTAGCAAATAGATATTATAGTATCTTGTTTCCTCTTACCATTTTCCTGACATCTTCTTCTAGTCCCATGTTTTAATAACATTGGTCAAGGAAAAATGAATATATATCAATAATGTTACTTAGTGCATAACATAGAATTAGGTGAGTGTTTTTCTTATCTTTCTCTATTTACTCAAATAGGACTGATTCAAGTGGAAGAAGAAATGTGGCTTCAGGTTAAATGCATTCTTACTGGTTTTATTTCACACAAGCCTTTCAAGTGACTATGAAACTCAATTTAGATTGGAATTGTTTTATGAGGAAAACAATAGTTTATTGACTGTGTATGATAAGATATTAATACTTGCTATAGTTCTATTACACAATATGAAAATCTCTCGATCAGTTATTTGCTACCATACCTTGACATGCACATATTTAGATCAAGTAATTTTTATCTGTCAAAAATACACTTATGTATTTACAAGATATAACTAAACATGTTTGACAATTATGTCATTCTAATTCTGTTGAGCAAGTTTTCATATTCTGTGAGGAACAGGAAAACATAAAGATGCTAATTCCTATTGCCATAAAGGCAGGCAAGACCTATAAACATTTTCCTAAATAGCCTTTGGTGCCTGGTGAAATTGAGTAGGTCAAATAAATTTACAACAACAGAAATTGTGTACCTTTCACTGAGTTCTCTGCCTCACACTGGAAGAGAATAAAATGCTAAGCAGAGAGTTTTGAAATTAGTCCTCCATTTCTGATAAGTTTGATCAATATTTGTTGTGACCTACTTGGGTCAAGCTTTTTACACATCTTGCATCATTCAATCAGTCATCAATGACAACTTGAGATGCAGGTATTATGATCTGATTTGACAGGTATGGAAATGGAGGCTCAGAGAAGTGGTAGAACTTACTGAAGCTCACTGGATAATAAGAGTAGAGGCAGACTTAAAATAAGTTGTATCCATAACTTGCATATGCACACATACCATGTACTTGGAACAAAGGGCATGAGGTGAAAATGAAGGCTTTACTGTTCTCCAGACTCACCTCTACATATAAAAATATAGGGAAATCATTTTTTTTTATTTAAGAGAATTAATTTTTTGTTTTGTCTCCTTTCTACAAGGATATGGTATCTGTGAAAAGGAGAAACAGAGAACTATTTCTCTGAATATCCTCTCTAAGTGTGTTGACACTAAAAGTTGGCTTCCAATAATTTCATTAAAGAAACATGGAGAAACAGCCAGATGTCAAGTTGTGAATACGTAATAGAGAATCCCTCTGCTCCCTCAATTTAGAGTGCAAGATTGAGCTAGATTATTTAATGTTTGTGGGAGAGAGCTAGGGGGTTAAGGCCAAAGAGGTCTCATCCAAAGAGCTTGGAAGATGATTACAGGATGGAAGAAGTATCTTCATAGAACAGATACACACTAAAACATTCATTGCACATTTAGCATCTCTATTTGAGATGACTTTTTATTATTTAAACACTCAGGATCTTTGGGTACACTCGTAGACTAAGTAGAGGTACACCTTTGTTCTAGAACTGTTACTTGAGTGTTGTTGAGAATTCATTACAACATGCTATCTGTTCCCCTGTTTTTACAATTTCACCCTAGTCAAGGTTGGCCAGAAAAAAAAAATCTAGACAGAAAGGTAATGACTTGCCAGAGAAGGGAACAGGTAACCATATACTATTCATTTGATGGATACAAAAAATAATACCAAATATTTCTGGTTACAAACATGCTTTCTAATAAAAATTCTCCAAATTTATTTTTCCTAAAATGGCAACTCATTAAAAACCCACTTCACTTCTACAAGGAATTTAGTGTTAAAATTAGACATAAAATTTTGAAAAACAGTAAAACAATGACAACTGTATAACTGAACTGAAGTCTGAGAACTGAAACTTATTTGACATAGGTTTATTTGATGATGGTATTTATTTGTGATGAGTGCTAATTATAAAAGACTAAAATTAAAACTCATTTGTAATGGGTCTAAAAATGTCACTAAGTATAGGCATTTTCTCTTCTTTTCTTTAGGTGAGAAGGATAAAACTAGTTTCCTTTAGATATGGTAAAATTATATTCAGTTTCCTTGAGCCAGTTGCAATCTCATGGGTTGTGCACTGAGCAAAGAACATTTTTGGTGCCCAAAATGCTTCATTCTACTTGATTCCGAAGAGCACTATTAGAACCTTGGATTCTGACAAATGTGCATGTGGTCAGATTTTAAGAATGTTGAATTCTGATAATGCATTGGCCTCATTGAAGACAACATTAGCCTGAAGATAATCAGACTCTTTTCATTGAAAACATAATCAGCTCCTTTGCTTGGTCATTGATAGAGCACATTACCAGATATCAATCAATTTCCAAAGTTTAACTTGTTTGTAGATGGGTCTAAACTTCATTGTAATATTCTGTTGAGGTCAAAGACCAAGGGAACATTACTTCAATCTCCTAAAAACAAACTAACTGACTAATATGGTAATGATAAGAAAATGCACATGAAGCAATTTCTTTCATGCTAACACTACAGATACATAGAAAAGATATGACAATTTTAGCAGTAACCTTATTTAGATTTATAATGGTTTGATATTCTTGGATAAGTTTTAGTATGTACAAAGCAAAAAAATAAAAATAAAAGAGGGAGGAGGACAAAACTTCAAGAGCTAGTTGGAGCACCTTTATTTTAAGTTCTTCTTCTTACAGTTCAAGATGTCCAATGTAAAAAAAAAAAACATAAATACAACACCATGGAATAAAAGTCAGCTATCTTATAATTGTTCTAAAAGTGAAGAGGGGTTGGCTTATCTGCAAATGAAAAAAAACATGTTGACTAGATAGCATTTTTTGTTTTGCTTAATTTTTCTTTTAAAAATTACTGAACTACATTGACTACAACTGTGGCTTTTGAAGGGGAAAGCCAATGTGATCCTTGTTCTGCCTCAAAATGCTTTTTTGGATGTCTTCCTAATGTTCTTTTTATTCCTACACATTTGGCATTAATTGTGCTTAAGGTTTTGGATGAGGCTAGAATGCAGAAGAGACAATAAACTATATCACTTAATAAAGCATTCCCTTTTCAGCCTGATTCATGGATGCACGGCCCTTTGGATTTGGTCCATCTGCCCTGGGAAAGCAGTAGCCATGGAAGAGCCAAGATGGAAACCTTCAAGTGCAGGGCCACATGAGCAAACTTGGAGCTCTTTAGATTAGGGAAAAGAGCTCAAACTTTAAAATTGGCCTGAGGAAAAGTGGATCCCCAATGCATTTTTTGAAGTGCTTTCCATCTTTAGTTTAGATATTTCAAGGGAAATTTAATCCATATGCTTTGGATTCATTTGGACTTAACTCATAAATATTCTTCATTAAGGACTGCCAAGCTCTGCACTCACTAAAATCAAATAGTTTCATGGGACAACAGTGCAGACAGAGGAAATGTGATATCCATAGGTCCATCACCCAAACAAGGAAAAGAAATCCTCAAGTTCAAACCACTGTCTATAAATAATCATAGAGTAGTAATCTATCCTGAAATTCTGTAATGATAAAATCCATCACTTATGATTGTATAGGGTACATAAAAGCATACATGTAATAGATATATGTCCTTCCAAGAGAAATATTACAATGTGTGGTCTTTCTTGTCATCAGCTCAAAAAGAAAGAAAGAAAGAAGAAAGAAAGAAAGAAAGAAAGAAAGAAAGAAAGAAAGAAAGAAAGAAAGAAAGAAAGAAAGAATAACTCTAAGAAGGAAATAGAGGTTTCTACTTATTTTAGCAGCTTTTGAAATCTATACAGACTCTTCTTTCTCTGTCTTTTGCTTTCTGTCTCTTTGCCTCTGTTTCTGTCTTTGACCACTACTGGGAATCTGCCAGTCCACAGGCTGAGAATCTCTTTACCCTCTATGTATCTATATTTAGCCAAATAATTTTGACCAACTTTACTTTATTAAGTTGCTATTCTAAAATGATATTTTCCCAATATAAAATATTACATTATTGATTGTGTTTTTTTCCAAACTAAATCTTCCTTCCAATGATATTACTTTATGCCTTCCTAGGGGGGCTTTGCCCTCCCTATAGATGAAGAATCCCTGTTGTGGTCCCATTGCTTGGAATAGTGCAAAAGAAAGCAGCTCAATGAGAACAGTAGTATAGTTTCCATTATTCTTTTATTTTTTTCTGTAATGTTATACATTCAAAATGACCAGCTTCTGTATAACTTTAAACAAACTCTGCCTTTCAAGGCAACGTGTGATTTTAATATTTGCTATGTCATAACATCTGTATTTAGGAATTTTTAAAATAAAAAACAGAGAAATCATGGTCCATTTCCAAATCAGTTTAAATTTCTTGTGCCAATGGCACCTAATGCCTGGAAGGATCTGAGGGCACCTATTATAATAACCAGAGACACTTCCACTAATAGAGAAGGCTTTGGCATAATGGTTATCTTCACATTCTCATATTATAGAAAGTGAGAGGTAGAGAGTAGTGCAGAGTGATCGATCAGATGAGATTTGGGGATTCACAGACAACTGAATTCTCACTTTTAGTGAGGACAGACAGTAGTGCCGTGATGGACAAAACCAGAAGTGCACAGTGAAGATGGCTTGGGCTAATATTATCATTAGGACTTATTCCCTTAGCATTTATCACCTGAAAGAATGCAATAATAACTATGATGTCTGTTTGTTTGAAAGTGTGACAAACTATGAATAATAATCAAATTGGGCAACTGGAAAATAATATAAAATATTATATAACTATGTTTTAAAATATATAGCATCTTAAACCAAATGCCCAAAGATTTTTGACTTGCCCAAAAGAACAACATTGCATTTTCTCTCTTTCACAGGAAAAAATAATACATCTATTTTAAGATAGAGCAAGTCAAGTAGGTGCCAAAAGGCATAGCATTAACTCAGGTTGTTCTTTTATTTCTGAAGTACAGGTGGTGCTTGTTATCAGGCGGTGCCCATTTGCCCCACTGTTCACTTTTACAATTAGAAACACCAGCAAGGAATCCTCTTGGGGCCAACATGGGAACTGCACTTTGCCTGTGACCCTCAATTCATCCTGATAGGTGTGGTGATTTATTGTGGTTTAACAAACCTTCAGAAAAAGGACAGCAGAGATAAAAGATGAAAAGGAAAAGAGAAACCAAGTAAGTAAAGAATATTTACTGGTTTCTGAGCTGGTAAGAGCCACAAAATCCCTCTACTAGTTTCAAAACAAACAGATTCACAAGGAAGGAATTGGGCTTCATAGTACCAGACTCAGACAGTTTTAGCTTGAGCAGCCAAGCCCTACTCAGAACTTTGGCAAAGTTCCCTGGATTACTACACCAGCTGTTCCTACCCCTTCCCCACCCACAGCCTCCAGGTATCTAACTGCTTTCGAGCAGTTGACTTCAGCCCTACCCTAACCACACAAAGCAGCCTTCCATATTGTCATTTCACTGGTAAATCCTTCATGATGTTGGTGTCATCATCTCTAACAATTGCACCCCTAATTTTTCAAAGGGCAGTTTTAACTTCAATATACTCCTCTGTCTGTAAGATTGATTAACTGATTGATTGATTCAACAAATAAGGATATTTGGTTTTGAAATGTTCATTTCTATTTTTTGTAATACTTCTATGAGGTAGGGAGACTCAATATATTTATTTCTAGTTGACTTTTTCACATCTTAAAGCTGATTGGAAGTGGCCTTCATTCAGCCTTGTGTGGGCTTTCCTTTTTATTCTCAGAAATGCTTTGAATGATTGAATGGAGTGAGAGCCCCAAGAGGGGGATGATCCTGTGTAATATGTAGAAACTTCATTTTTTAAATATGAGCTTTTCTCCTTTTGATTACAACTGTCCTCATCTAGCACCCTGAGTCACCTGCCTTCTTCTTCCTCCTATAGCCACTCCATTAATCATTAAACCCTCAGGACAGTGGGGTTCTGGGGGGCATCAAATAATCTTCAGAACAAAGCTTAGTACTTTTTGAGCCCAGAGACACAGTTTTCATCAGACTAGAGAACTAACAACTAGTCTTCAGTTGTGTTTCAGCTCCCAGATAGAAAAGCCTTGAAACCAGAGGATGTGATGCCATGGCTGGCATCAGGACCAGATACAATGATTAATGACCCCCTATCATTGCACTGACTAATTGTTAGAGACAACAACTCTGACCAGGACTTTAAATTCCCTTAGTCATCATGATTAATGATTTCTCCTCTGTATAACCCATCCCCTGGAAGACATCAGGGAGCCAGATCTTTGAGCATTAGTTCAGCTGTATCTCTGGGCATAGGCTACTTGCAAAAATTACACCCTTACTTTCATTGTTGCAAACTCTTGTGCCTGTCTTATTGGGCTTTAATGCATGCAGGCAACCAGACCCCTACAATCTGATAACACATGGAGAGAAGCTCTTAGGAGTGCACAGTACCCTTCTAAGCTAGGAGGGACTGCATTTATTATCAGTTCTATTATCATTTTGAAGCTTACCAAACAAGAGTGGCCTTGTGGAAAATGGTGGATATGGGGAAAGTAATGGCACAGGAAAAATTTCTGGGGAACTCTTAGCTAGGAAAAAATAGGAGGCTGCTGTGGCCCGTGGCCTGGCACCTGTAGCAGGATACTTGGAGGAGAGTTAGATCACCAGCTCCCTCCCCTACCAGAGCAGGGAGGGTAGCCTGGCACCAGGAAGGATACGGATGCTTGAAGTCACTGGAGGAAATAGAGACTGAGATACACACAGAGGCGGTGTACACCTGCTGGAACTGTGGATGCCAGTTAGCTCATTACCAGAGAAATTGGGGAGTAAGACAATACCTGGAGAAGGAAGATGAGTTGGGCCATCTCAGATCCTGACCCAGATAGCCTCCAGTCTGGTTAGAAAATTGGGATGTGTGAAAAGCCAGGCATTTGTTAAGAACAGTGGGTGCGCAGAGGCTGACTCGCACTGCTCACCCGGCAGCAGAATCAAGCCCCTCACCCTGTGGCCGATTCTGGCTGCTCTCCTGGCAGCTGATTCACAACACTTGCCCCAAGGCTGATTTGAGCCATGCACAGGCACTTGACTCTGGCACTCACTCAGCAGCTGATTCAAACTTTTGGCCAAGAGGCTGATGGGCGCTGCTTGCCTGGTGGTGGGCTCTGGCCACAGTGGGCTTGAAAAGAGCAATGAGGAGGCACACTGTACAGACCTCGGCACAACTGGTGGATTAAAGGTACAGGCCTGGTGCAGATGGATATTGGGTGCCCAGCAGCTCACAGTGGACCTGGGCTGGAGGCTGGGCAACTGTGAATATTGTGGTCCAAACCTGGCCCCAATCCTCGTAAAATCATAAAGAGGGAGAAAAGCAAAGCCCAGCCCCCCTCTTCCTCTGGCATCTAGGAAGACCAGCAGAACTCATTTGATGGGTTTAAAGTCAGCAGGAGGCTTATTTTTTTCCCCTCTCTCTCTCTGTTTTTTTTTTTTTTCCTTTCCCCAAGTGAGACAATAAGACCTGGAGTTGTGAAAGGTCCACAGACATATCCAAAGAGGGAGCACAAGGAAAACCCAACAACTGAGAAACAGACAAATTTTACTTTGCTATCCCACAGAACTGGCACTTTATAGTTTATATTACTATTATTATTTCATTATTTTTACTTCTTTAATTTTATTAGTATTTTTTAATTTCTCTTCTTTCTGTTTAGTTTTCTTCATTTTATTTCTCTGTTTAATTGCATTGTTTGGCTGGTTTTCCTGATTCTCTCTTTAATATTTTATTTTAATTTTCCTTCTTTCACTTCATTCATTTTCCAATAACACACTGCTCTTGATCATGTACTTTCTATTCTGGTTATGCAAATCATATATTTCTTGTCATATTATTGCTGTTCCAGTACTATTATAAACAAATTGTTCTTCCATACAATTGTAAATACTACATTTTTTGTCTCCCTGATCCTAGCCAGTTTCACTATAATCCTGAGCTTTCTTATGGTTTCAGTTCACTCTATATCTCTCACACGTTATACCTACTTTCTATCCTTTACTCTCATTATATCTCACCATGGAACCTTGCAAAAGCGCTCTGGATTCAGTTCACAATGCTCCTCCCCTCTGAAAAAAGTTTTATCTCTCTTTCACTTTTTATAAAAAGTAGCTAGTTGAATGAAATATCACAGTTAATGCTATACTTATCCAAAGGATCTCCTTTCTCTTCTATACTCATTGGTACTTAAAGTCCAATAGAATACTCTCCCACTGTCTTAATCCATTTTGCCTACCCCCCGCCACTGATCACATACAGGATTAGGTGGGTGCCCCGACCAGCAGGGAAGTCAACTGGGGTAGACCTGTTAGTGAAGGAGTGAGAGGGACAGGAGACGCGAAGAATGGCAGCAAGACAAGATTCTGATCAAGCTGCAAATTTTATTTAAGTATCGCGGGTATATATACTGGTTGGCTGAGGGGCGTTGCTGGAGAAGCTCGGTGGAGTCATGGGTCTTACTGATTGGTCCTCTTGCTCTAGGGACTATATGCCTTTTATGGGCAATGGGGAGCTTATTGGCGACAGGGCTGTTGCACATGCGCAGTGCTATTGTTTTGCTGATGCCGGGATCCCAACAGGTGGGAGCTGTGAACATCAGTATACCCACTGGAGGAGGGAACCTACCAATAAAGAAACCTCCAAAAGGTAAAACCCAAGTACCACAAGACAGCCCACACAAACGCAAGAAAGGGAAAACCTAGAGCATCCAGACAAGGAGATCAAAGAGACCACACCACTGAATCCCATAAAATTCCTACCATAGAAGTTCACCCTACAAAGACAGCTAGCAAAGCAAAACATCAGGAAGTGCAGAAACAAACTAAAAGAGTCACCTAAAATGGGGAGACAAAAAAGGAACCTGCAATCAAAAACAATGGAAGACTCCCCAGTACAAGTGCTAA
>PVJI01026538.1:0-18876 GCA_004026765.1 Micronycteris hirsuta | reverse complement strand
CAGGAGGTCCAGTCTTTTCAAGGTGCTCCGGCCACACGTTCCCAGGGGTTTCCTTTGCCAGACAGACTGACAGACGTAGGTCAGGAACATACTGGTCAGGTTGTTAAAAGGAAATGTTATGGTCGGAAACTGGTGTTCATACTGACAGAAAGCCTGGGGTCTCGAGGCCTCTCTCAGAGCAGGAGTCTTGCCACTGCAGCCTGTGCAGGAACGGCTCTGTGAAACCGCCTCTCGGGCATTTACACCCGAGTTCCAGGGGCAGGGGCAGCCCTGCCGTCAGATTGCACGGATGCTCTGGAATGGGGCAGACAGACACACCGCTGTGAAGAGTGAAAGACTGCCTGTCGGAGGACGGTATTCCGGTGGCTGACTGAGGGCGCCGGGGGTAGGAAAATAAACGTGGTCTGCGGCGGGGCCAGGACCCCTCGCTTTTAGCAGCGGTCCCTCCCGCGTCGTCTTTTTACATAACAGCTTTATTGAGATATAATTCACATACTCGAACATTCACCCACCGTAACATCCACCCTTTTAAAGTATACAGTTCAGTGTTTTGTTTGTTTATTTTTCAAGCACATTCACTGTTTTGTGCAACCATCTCCACTAATTTTGAAACATTTTCATCACCTTCCTCCGTCCCGCGAAAGCCCATACGTACTGTCACTGCGCACGCCCCTACAACCACGAGTCTGCTTTCTGGAGTTGCCCCTTCTGGACACGTTACATCAATGGAATACAATGTGTCGTCTTCTGTCCCTGGTTTCTTTCGCTTAGCATGATGTTTTCCAGCTTCTTCCATGGCGTAGCCTGTGTCAGCCTTCACTCCTTTTTATGGCTGAGCGACGTTCCGTTGTGTGGCTCGGCCACAGTTTGTTTTTTCACTCCGCTGTTGATGGACGCGTGAGGTGTAAGAAAATGGTGTGTGTTCATTCACTCAGCAGACGCTTCTTGAGCACTCTTATTTGTTGGGGGAACTAGAAGTGAGGAGACTGGGGTGGTGGTTAGCAGAAAAGTCACATCCTTGGCTCTGCCCCTGTCTACCCGGCGTGGTGCCCGGGGGAGGAGCTGGTACCCGGTCATGGTGCGTGGTGTTTACCTGCAGGCGTGGCTTAAGGATTTGGTCCAAGAGTGCGGCTTCGGTGTCACCAAACGGGGTCCCCTGGGCGTGCTTCTGAAGCAGCGCGTACACCGTGGCTTCTCCGGTTCCTCGCCTGCTCGGAGTCCTCCATCTCCTTCCACATGTGGAAAGGTTGGGTTTTTTTTGAAAACACTACAAAATTAAAAAAATGAAGCTACTATGTAAAAAAGAAAAAGCAATTTTTTTTTTTTGAGAAGCTCTTTTTGTTTGAAGAAGATGATAAAGGTGAGGCATCAAAAGGGTCGGCAGTGGGCCTCACTGAAGGAACAGTTAGACACAGCAAAAGCTGTATTATATGACTGCCTGCTTTTTTCCCTTCTCGGTGCATTTTCTGAAAATGAACCCCTTCTAGATATGCTAGCTGATGAGAATGGTCAGTTGAGAAAATAATTATTTTTGTTCTATTGCAATTGTTACAGTGTATTCTCAGTTTTGCTGCCTGCTCTTTTTTTTTTTTTAAGATTTTATTTATTTTTATTTTTAGAGAGAGGGGAAGGGAGGGAGAAAGAGAGGGAGAAACAGCAATGTATGGTTGCCTCTCACATGGCCCTCACTGAGGACCTGGCCCGCAACCCAGGCATGTGCCCTGACTGGGAATCGAACTGGGACCCTTTGGTTCCCAGCCCGCGCTCAATCCACTGAGCTACACCAGCCAGGGCTGCTGCCTCCTCTTTATAAGCTGATGAACTAAGAGTTATTAGCATCATTAAAGGTGACCGGTTTGTAGCTTTATTTGCCAAACAAATGAAAACCATTTAAAATTTAATTTTATTAGTACATAATCATGATCCAAATTGTATTTTTCATTCAGTATATCAAGTAAGACCATTTTATGAATCAAATTCTATGCATATATAATGTATTTCTGAACTAACATACTAACCTTAGAGTTGTAAAGGGCAGTGGAAAATTATAATAACTATATGTCTTATTCCTTACTCCATCTTCTCCCTTGCCTAAATTCTTATTTTTTATTGAATATAATTGTAATGTATTTTTAGTTGAGATTTAATTGCCATCAAATCCAGCATGTGGGAGTGGGCGATTTACTGACTTGTAGTATACTCAGCACGTTGTACGGCTGTCACCAGCGTCTCATTCCAGAACATCTCTGTCGTCCCCCAAAGAAACCCTGCCGATTAACAGTCAGTCCCGACTCCCCCTCCCTCTGTGGGTTAGTCTGCTCTGGCTGTTTGAGATAAATGGAATCACATCATATGTTGCCTTTTGTGTCTGGTTTTTTCACTCACTATATTTTCAAAGTCGTCCATGTTGTAGCATGAAATAGTATTCATTCCTTTTTATGGCTGAATAATAGTCCATTACGTGTGCATACCACATTTTAAAAATCCATTCATCAGTTTATCAACATTTCCAGATTTCACTTTTTATTTAAATCACTGTTTTCGTTTAAAGATTTGGGGAGAGTCCGGCCGCTCCCCGCGGCTGGAACACGTTCAGATGGTCTGTAGCAGTCCCTGGGGCAGCAGCGTCCGAGCCGCTTCCTGTAGGTGACCTGGCAGCAGCATTTCTGTACGCCATGCATCACCTCCCCTGTTGCCACCGTAGAAACCCCACCAGAGGGGGCCGGAGGGGGTCGTCACCGGCAGAAAATAGTTCTGTCCTGCAACCCTAGACCTACGAAGTGACATCGAAGTTTATTGTGGTAATTTGAGTCACAGAGTACTCTTGACTAGCAGATTAAGCTAGACTTGTCACCTAATTAATGACTTTTAACATCAGAGACAAAAAGGGAGGGTCAAAGTTTTATGGGAGAAGCATTCTCCATCCTTCTGTGAATCCAGAATGGCTGGTGGGCTGATTCCCGGGCTTCTGTGCTCCCTCAGCTCCTGAGTCCCGCTGAACCTGCTCCTCAGAATGTGGTATCGGTTCTTTCTCTGGAGAACCTGCTTTTAGTGCTGGAAGTGTTACTGCTCCATGGAAAGCGAGTTTACTTAAGTGCCATGTTGTTTAACTGTTTGTATTTGTTATTATTTTCTTTTTCTTTTAAAGGTTTTATTTATTTATTTTTAGAGAGGGGAAGGGAAGGAGAGAGGGAGAGAAACATCAGTGTGTGGTTGCCTCTTGCATGCCCCCTACTGGGGACCTAGCTCGGAACCCAGGCATGTGTCCTGATCGGGAATCAAACCGCTGACCCTTTGGTTTGCAACCTGTGCTCAATCCACTGAGCTACACTAGCCAGGGCTATTATTTTATTTTTCCCACTACAGTGTGCACTCAATACTACTTTGTATTAGTTTCAGGTGTGCAACACAGCAGATAGACAGACATAGTGTTCCCTTAAGCGTTTCTTGATCTTTAACCTTGAAGTGCGTATGAGGTTCTTTGTGCATTGGACACAGTGGGCTTTGTCCCTTTTGGAAAAGTTCTGGCTTCCTGGGAATTATAGGGCAGCTCTTCCCTTGGGGAGAGAGCTGGATGGCAGGACTGACTGTGACCCGGGCACCATCCTGGGTGCTGTCCCTGAGGGCAGAGACCATGTCTTCCTCACGTTGTGTCCCCAGAACATCCTGCACAGGGCCTGGCACCTATTCACAGAGCAGGTGAAAGAGGACGCCAGCTCGAAAGAGGGGCGTGGTGGGGAGAGTGGGTGCCCACATGGAACAGGCCTGCGTCACAGTGGGTTTGGTCTGGTGGAGACAGGGCCAAGGCGGGCAGGCGGGCAGCAGGGAGTGGCCACTATCCTTGACCTCCGGTGGGCCCTCTGCCAGATGTAGGACAGAAGAGCAGTGTCTGCCGGCTCAGCCAGATGGAGAGGCTCCAGAAGCTTTGCGGAGCGTTGTGAGAGGAGCAGTGAGTTCCTTCCTGTCCCTGAAAGGCCTTTCAGGGCTCGCCTCCATTAGGGGACGGGAGAGCCCCGGGGACTGGCTTCTTAAAAGAACTGGGCTTGCTCTCAGCATTGACCTACCCCAAATGCAGGGTGCTGCCTCGCTGGGCCAGGGTGCAGCTGAGCCCGTGGGCAGGCCTGAGCTCTATCCTCTTCCACGCACACAGTTCCTAGGACCTGTCTGTTCCCTTCCGTGATTTTTTTTTTTTAAGCTCACTGGTCCCTAACCTCCGTCTTTTTAGTGTATGTGCTGCCAAAGCAAGCACACGTCCCTCTTCTTAAGTTGCTACCCATGTTCATTCTCTTTTTCTTTTTCTCCCTCCAACCTTCCTTTCTTTATTCCTGGGAGTTACGTGCATGTCTTGAAGCCCAACTCTTTTGAGTTCTTGGGGGGAAGGGATGCCCAGGCCAGGACCTTGGACAGCCCCCCTGCCACCTGGCAGTGGGTGCGGGGATCTTGGAAACTTGAGGTGGAGGTGGGCGAGGGATTCCCTGGAGGTTCAGTGGAAAAGGAATGCGAATCTCCAGTATGTCAGTGTTCCTTGAACTTCTAGTCAAGCAGTTACCTCCTCTCCCTCAGGAGGGACTGGTCCTGCGGCATTCATGCTTTACGTGCTTGGCATTCTCCCACGGGCCTCCTCTCCCTGGCCACGCCCACCTGTACACTGTCCATTTGTCCTCCTGGCGGGAGACGTGGATTACTGTAGGGACTTGCTATTGAAATAATAACTCTTTTTAAAGATCTTATTTATTTTTACAGAAAGGAGGAGGGAGGGAGAAAGAGAGGTAGGATTCCTGGGTCAGCCAGCACCATCTCCTAGTTTTCATTAGTCTTGACAGATGACCTAGTGGCTAGTCAGTCCCTCCTCTTGGGTTTGGAGCTGCTGGGAGAGGCTCTCCGTGCAGGACTCCCAAGCCAAGGGCAGTGTGGGCGTACACCTGCCTGCCCTCAGGGCCAGCAGGAGAGTAGATAACTTCTGTAAGGATATTCACACTTTGGTGGGCAGTTTATTTCTTGTTTCAAATAAAGTAGCAGCAACTCTACCCCTCTCGGTTCATCACAGGTTCTTACAAAGGCTGAAGAAGTATCAGGTTGTACCGGTACTTGTTTTGCTTTCTGAGGCTGTGTGTTTTCTTGTATATGTGCACACACATACACATGCGGGCGAGAAGAGGTTTGGCGTGGGGTCTGAATCTGGGCGGACGTCAGGATTCTGTGCCCTTGTCCTCCCTTCCTAGGTCAGGGATTCTGCATGGTGCATTCCTGTCCCCCTGCACTCCTGGATAGAACCCATCTGGGGTAACTGGTTTGGGCTGCGGCTCACTGAGTGTGGTCCCTGTTCCCCCAGGCGACTTGGACCTCCTCTCCGTGCTGACACGATGACCGTGTGCGGACCGGCCAAGGGCAGCCACAGCCAGACCGAAAACCTGAGCTACAGATTGGCTGACAAGTAAGAACTTTCTTCCCCGAGAGTGGAGAATTTGGCCCAGGTTCTCGGTCTCCTTCCTTTCTCCGCCGCCTCTCCCCGCTCACTAACCCCACGTCCTCGCACCGAGGAGGTGCTCTTTTCCACGTCATTGTGCCAAGCCTCCTGCACGTCACCTCCCTGTGCAGCGCTCAGTTACGAACCTGAGAGACCACAGTGGTCAAGGGAAGGTCTGATCAGCACCTCATGCGTTGAGAGGATGACCCCAGGGCTGCTGCAGGCCATGTCCCTATTTACACCTTCCAGTCCAGGGTTTATTTTCCTAACTCCTAGAGTGCACAGGTGTTGTAATTATCAGTGAGCCCTGAATCGTTGCAACTGCATCTGTCCACATAGCCATCTCTGCCCATCTTGTGTCGGCAGGATCATTTTCTCCCCAGATGTTTCCTCTGGTGCTCCCGCTCACATTCTGCAGAGCAGCTGGCCGTCACGGAGCTGCCTGCCACTATAGAGCCCTCCTGGGGCCGTGGAATCCTGGAAACAGGCTCTCGAGAAGTTCTTGGGAGCAGCAGCTACGGGAAGAGGGCTCTCTGCCCTTGGTTCCATCGTCCTTGCTGCTCTTGCGTGAGCTTGGTTAGTCTGGCGTGGCCTTCCAGCAAGGCATCTTTCCTCTGCAGTTTGCAGACGGGGCCTTGGTGATTGTGAGGTCCTGCCAGACGTTTGGGGTCTTAGACAATAACTGTCATCATTAACTGACACTAGTTACCATTTACTAATATCCAGCTTCATGATGTATGTACTCTGGGCATATTACATATATTAACTCATTCATTTATTCATATAATAAATATTTAGTGACTGCCTGTTATGTACTGGGCCCAGCAAACAAGATAAATTAGGCCTCTGCACTCCTAAAGTTCCAGCCTAGACAAAGGAAATGGGTACTTACATTAAGATGGGAGAAAAAAAAAAAAAAAAAGGAGCCCTGTCTGGCATAGCTCAGTGGATTGAGCGCAGGCTGGGAACCAAAGGGTCGCAGGTTCGATTCCCAGTCAGGGCACATGCCTGGGTTGCGGGCCAGGCCCCCAGTGGGGGCCACGTGAGAGGCAACCACACATTGATGTTTCTCTCTCTCTTTCTCCCCCCTGTCCCCTCTCTAAAAATAAATAAATAAATAAAACCTTTAAAAGATGGAAAACAAGGAGCTAAGATTCAAACCCAGGTCTCTCTGACTCTAATACTAAAGCCGTGTATTTATCAACTGTGGATATTGTTTAACAGCACGTGCGATACTAATTATATGTAATATCATCACTTGTCACTAAGCACGCACTAATCTGAACTGTGGGGTTCCCTTTCTTCCTTCCTCCCTCCTTTCCTTCCTTCCTTCCTTTCTTCCTTCCAGTGGAAAAGGGAGGGAGAAGGAACGAGAGAAACATTGATGTGAGAGAGAACTTGGATCAGTTGCCTCTCCCATGCACCCCCAACTGGAGACCATACCCACAACCCTGGCATGTGCCCTGACCGGGAATTGAACCAGCGACTTTTCAGTTTGTGGGATGATGCCCATCCCACTGAGCCACACCGGCTGGGGCCAGAATTGTGTTTTTACGTCTGTCCTATCTCTTCATCTCAACTTCTAGCATGGTGAGAGCAAGGACTTGAACTTCTGCCTTTTGAATTCTCGGTAAAATATCAACAAAATCATTCTGATTCCGATTCTGACTAAATCTGAATTCATGCCAATGTCCTCGGTGGTGACAGGACAATTGAAAAATGTGTTTCTTTTCTGTAAGCACTCCGTTCTGGGTGCTAATTGTTTATTGAAATAAGGAATTCTGCTTTGGTAGCCATATTTAACGTATGAAAATGTGTTTGCAATTTCACAAGTTTTTAATTTATGTTGAGCAACCAAGAATAGCAACACAACTCATGAGCTCAGGTCCCTGTGGGGAGAAGCCTTCACATAAACAGCTGTTCGTCTTCGGACTAGAAAGCTGAACAGTCACAGGGGGCGTGAAATCGCTGACTCTTCCTTCCGTGTGTGAACCTGACTGGGGTTTCAGAACAGCTCCGCAGCCTGGTGTGTGCCTTCGGAAAGTGCACACCGTGAACCTGGCCCCTGCGTGTTCGCTGATCTTGACACGTCCCAGGTCACTGTGTCGGTTATGGTCGGTGCTGGTGGGGCAGTTTTTACATTTCAAGACACAGATATGCCCGTTCTCCATAGACTAGCTTAAAAACGTTTTTCTGTCTTTCTGTCACAATAATTTTCAACGTCTTCATGACACGAGTCTCCTAAGAGCACATTTGGAGATATGTATCTCCATGTATACATTCTAGGCTGGAACTTTCTGGAGTGGTAGAAATGTTCTACACCATCCGGTACAGTAATCATTAGCCGCATGTGGCTGCTGAGTACTTGGCACGTAGCTGGTGCAGTTGAGGACCTGAAGCTTTAACGTAATTTGATTTCAGTTTCAGTAGTCCCATGTGGCTAGTGGCCACTCTGTTGGACAGTGCCACCCATGGAATCTGGATCCACCTGCTGGTTCACTCGTTCACTCACACAACAAAGATTTATTGGCCGCCTACTCCGCTAGGTGTTGTTCTAGGTGCCAGGGATACAGCAGCAGCCAAAACAGGCTAAATTCAAAACAAAACAGCCCCTGTCCTCACGGAGAGGCCACTCTCCACATTCTGAAGGAGGTTTAATTCCACGCAGCCAATCATGTGTCTCTACTGAGTCAACTCAGGACAACATATCAAGCCCAGAATTAGCACCACTTTGTAACTCATGCATTGTTTTAATTTTAAAGTAATCATTACAAAGGTTGACCCATTGACTAAACAATCAGAGGAAACTTAGACTGTCTACTCTTTGATCTCATGACCTTTCTCCTATTTTTATCAGGGGAAAAAGCTAATAATAATAGTAACCACCGCTTCTTGTGCATGTATGACCTGCTGTATGCTTTATGCGGGCCAGCTCATTCAGTGTTTACAGTCACCCTGCTAGGTGTGTTATTATCGTTCCTATTTCACGGGTAAGGATTTAGAGAAGTTGAGCAGTTTTCCCAAGGTCGCGGAGCTGGCCAGTGGTTGAATTAGGATTTAAATCCCAGTCTACTGGAGTCCAAAACCCAATAGCTCCATGATATCTCCCCAAGAAAAATATGTGGTTTTTTTAATGGTGGTCTCAATGTTTGTGATGTGCAACTAGCTTAGAACATTTATATCTAAGTTCTGGGAAATCTCTATGACCATCTGAGAACATAAATAAGTCCCTCACCCAGTGTTTATTTTTCTTGTTCAGGGTCAAGGTGGAGGGCCCAGAGGCTGGGGAAGACCGTCAAAGGCAGCCCTTTAGGCCCTCCATTCCTTTCCTAGAGACTGATCGGGACTCACGCCTCCGACGAAGCCCTCTGGAAAGCCTCAACAACCTGATGCTGAAGTCAAGAGTAGACTATTTTCAGCAGAACATGTTCAACTCAAACATGATCATCAGCGACCCAGCTTCAGGTCTCAGTGCTAAAGAAGCCAGCAGGGCCGGAAGGAAGCAGCTCAGCAGTGCTCAGGACCCCTGTCCTGCTGCCCGAGGTGGGGCCGGGCACAAGTCCCTCAGCATAAAGGACAAGATATCAGAATGGGAGGGGAAAAAGGAGTTGCCCACCCCTGCGCCTGGCAAGAAAGCCGATGGGCAAGAAGATTACCGGGCATCCTGCGTGACAGAGAGGAGACGTGGTGAAGGTGTGGGGGCTCGGGTCGCAGCGGCTCAGAACGGAACGAGGCTGGAAGGAGAGAACAAAGAGATAGGGAGAAACGAAGGGGCAGTGGGAGTCAGGGGACAGGACGCAGGGCAGAGGCCAGACCGAAGCCAGCCAGCCAGGGAGCCGGCTCTGAGCTTGGGCAGAGGCCGAGAGCTGAGGCTGGGCAAACAGTGCTTCCAGAATGCCAGCCTCTCTGTGCTGAAGCAGGTCAAGAAACTTGAGCAGGCTCTGAAGGATGGGTTGGCAGGGTTGGATCCGCAGTTACCAGGGACTTGTTATTCCCCGCACTGCCTGCCAGACAAGACCACGGAGGGGCCCACCCTAACCAGAACCCGTGGGTGTGGGAGCGGCTCAGAATTCAGGTCCCACCACTTGGACCTGGAAGCCAGGCAGCCTGCCCCCGAGACTGTGGAGGGAAGGAGAAGCTCCTGCAGAAAGCCCTGGGACCAGAGCCTGGAGAGTGTGTACAGGGGCTTCCCCCAAAAACCCTTCATCAACCCCCTGCCCAAACCCCGGAGAACGTTCAAACATGATGGAGAAGGGGACAAGGAAGGGAACCCAGGCACCAGCTTCAGGAAAGATGGAAGGAACCTGCCTCCTCTGCCCACTGTCCCTCCCCCGCCTCTGCCCTCCTCCCCGCCGCCTCCCTCTGTGAACCGAAGACTGTGGAACGGGAGACCAAAGCCCAGTGCCGACCACAGGTAGGTGTCGGCGACCGTCCGCATCAGTGGTCTGTGCCGTGTCGCAGCTGTCTGCTCAGTCTAACTGTTCGTTTTTGGTAAACTGATGGATCTCGTATCAGTTGAGACCCTTCATAGCTTAAGGTAGTTTATTGACTAAATCAGGAACGTGATGACTGATGCCTATGTTTTGTGTCTGTTCTCTGTTCTCAAAAAAGAGGATCTGCTTTGAAAAATTACGCTTTGGGTGTGATAAGTGCGTGTGATCCTGACAGTAACCAGGCGGTCTGTGCAAACCTGCTCCAACTCTGGCAGTCCCCTGATGACCGCCAACTGGTGCTGCCCTGTGCCTTCCACGCCTCCGGCGTTCTGTGCTTGGAGTCTTTCCTGGCTCTTCCCGCCACGTTTTTCTTGGTATGGGCTCCAGAAACACACTGCCTGCGTCTACCCTGGCCCTGTGACAGTCTGCCTATGTGACCTTGAACAAATGACTCAACCGCTCGAAGCCTCAGTTTCCCCCTTTATACACAGATGCACACACTGTGAATGTTTTATAATATTCACAACACATTAGATAATAAAGCATGTACGTACATGCTTGAAAAATAAAATCTGTGCTTTGGAAAGTTTCTTTTCTGCTTTGAAACCTAATTTCTAGTCTGTTTCTGTGATGTGCTCATTGGTTGGTACCCACCAACGTGGTAACTGGCTTTAGAGCAAAACACAAAACAGGTGTCTATATTTACCGTCATCACTTTTTTTTTATTTTAAGATTTTATTTATTTATTTTTAGAGACGGGAAGGGAGGGAGAGAAACATCAATGTGTGGTTGCCTCTCACATGCCCCTCTATTGGGAACCTGGCCCACAACCCAGGCATGTGCCCTGACTGGGAATTGAGCCGGCGACCCTTTGGTTTGCAGGCTGGCGCTCAATCCACTGAGCCACACCAGCCAGGGCCCATCATCACTTATTCACCTCCTGTTTTTCTCCTCGACACACTGCATTTGGGCCTCTGCCACTTATCCCCACGCTGCTCTTGACCAAGGCCACCAGCAGCACCTCTCTTGCTACATCATTGCCAGTTCTCTGTTCTTTTCTTGGTTGACCTCTCGGCATTTGAGGAACAGCTGAGGTGTTCTGTCTTGAAACAGTGTGTTCACTTGGCTTCTAGGTCACCCCTTCCCTGGTCACCCCTTTCCTGCTTCACTGGCTGCTCCTTCTCTGTGTGTTAGAACGCACCCCCACACTTGCATCCACACCTCATCCTGGGATGGAAACATGAGCGTCTCTCCATCTGCTCTCACGCCCTCCACGGCCTTATTCCCGCCCCCCACCTCGTGCCTTTACACACCCATCACGTGCTTACGGCTCCCAGCTCTATACCCAGCCCCAGCTCCCTCGCCCCGCATCAGGTTTGCATAGGCATCTCCTGCTTGGGTCTCCGTTTGGTGAGCTAACAGTTTGGACTAATTTTTTTCCATTTATTGATTTTTGAGAGAGGGGAAGAAACATCGGTTTGTCATTCCACTTATTTATGCATTCGTTGGTTGGTTCTTGTATGTGCCCTGACCGGGGGTCAAGCCTGCAGCACAGGATGATGCTGTGCCCAGCTAAGACTAATAGTTTGGACTTAACCATGTCCAAACCTAGATTCTCAGTCCAGGCTGACAGTAACCATCTCCTCTCAGAGTAATTCCCATGTTGTTAAATGGTATTGCCCTTCTTTTTGCTCAGGCCAAAAGCCGAGGGGCCAACCCTGAGTCCTCTCTTTCTCACATACCCTGTCTAATTCCTCAGCAAGTCCTTTGGTTCCAGTTTTAAACTTTATCTTGAATCTGACTACATCTCCTCCGCCGCTACCAGCTTAGTCATCTTGGATGCGCCCTCAGTATATTCCTTTCTCAGCAGCCAGATGAAATTGTCTAGAAACAGAGATTAGACCGTGTCACTTCCCCACTCAACATGGTCTATTGGGTAGCATGCTTCTGGTTGCAAAAAACATAATTTCTTGGAGCGGTCTTGCCATGCCTCCAGCCAAGACCTCACCAGAATGCCGTCTCAAATGGAACACACCATGGAAACCTTGATGTTCACACTTTACAGAGTCGCTGGGCAAAAAGGCTGCTTAACGAAGGAGGACCCGAGACGACTCGGAAAAGGAGCCTCCTGGAGTTTCAGAAAATCATAAAGACCCTGTGGCCATAAACGCAAAATAATGAAGGACCTGGCCATGCCGAGACAGCAGAGTGGGCTTCCAGAGCTGCTCTTCACTGATTGCTGGGCTCACCCTCACGTGCAGTGACTGATTTTAGTACACGTGGAGCAGAAGGGAAAAGCGGAGCAGCTCCTTCCGCCCTGATAAAGAGTTCTCCCAGGGGGATGCTTGAGGAATCTCTGCCTCACAGCCTCCCCTGTGTGAGGATTTCATGAACAGATTGGGATCCTTAGAAAATGTACACATAAAATCCACCCCACTGGACAAGAGAAAGGAAAGCCACTTAAAGCCAGATTGAGCTTTTGATTTTTATGTTGTTTGCATCCTCTTGGCCTCAGTAAACAAATTTCCTTTTTACTTCCTAAAAACCCCGTAAGTTCTCATGTTCTCTTCTAGGGAAAAAAGTTTGTATATTCTAGAGCTTTTTTCATTTTTTTAAAATATATATTTACGGTTTATAAAAATTATATCTTTTATTCTTTTGAAGATTTTATTTATTTTTAAATTGTTCACTTTTTGTACATTTTTTTTAAGATTTTATTTATTTTTAGAGAGGGTAAAGAAGGGAGAAAGAGAGAAACATCAATGTGCGGTTGCCTCTCGTGGGCCCCATACTGGGGAGCTGGCCTGCAACCCAGGCATGTGCCCTGACTGGAAATCGAACTGATAACCTTTCATTTCACAGGCTGGCACTCAATACACTGAGCCACACCAGCCGGGGCTAAAAATTATATGTTATAAAAGTGAAAACATGCAATATATATTTTTTTTACTCAAGATATCATTGAGATCGTTCAACGTCACAACCTTCCTTTTCTTCCCCTCCACCTTTCTATAACTGCCACATTCTTTACATCACATGGTTGAACCTTATTTTATGTAGCTGCCCCTACTGATGGACAGCTAGGTTGTTTCCAGTTTACAAATGATGCTGTGATGAGCCGTGTACAGCATTAGAGAAGACTCTAAAGCCAGAGTACTTCTAGCTCTGCTACTTGCCGGCTGGGTGACACTGGACAAGCTGAAAAATCTGTCTTGGCCTCGTTTTACTTATCTTTAAAATCGTGATAATCATAATAACCACTTCATAAGTTGTGAAGAAAATAAGTAAACCATAAAATGAAGCCCAGGATATAATAAATACTCAGTAGATGTTAGCAGTTATTCTTTTTTCTGGCTCTCTTTTGCTTAATCAGTCAGGGTATCGATTTCTTTTCCAGTACCACTTATTTCACTCTCATACATATTTTACCATGCAGTGCAGTTTGCAGAAGCTTCCCGTCGCTGATAACCAGTCCGTCGGTCCTCTCGGACACCCTGCCTGTGCTGTCGTGTCATGTCGATCCCTTGGTCTCCTTTCTAATCATTATAAAGCTCTTACTGATTTCATCATTCTCCTTTTTCAGAAATGGCTTCAGGTGTACAACATAGTGATTAGACAATTGTATAGCCAATGAAGTGATCACCCCAATGAGTCCAGTACCCATCTGACAATTATGTTAGTTTCTTTCTTAAATGTTACTTATTTATTTTTAGAGAGCGGGGAAGGGATGGAGAAAGAGAGGGAGAAAAGCACCCGCGTATGAGAGAAACATAGTTGGCTGCCTCTCGCATGCCTCCACTGGGACGGACCTGGCCCACAACCCAGGCATGTGCCCTTACTGGGAATCAAACCAGTGACCTTTCCATTCACAGCTGGTGCTCAATCCACTGAGCCACACCAGCCAGGTCTATATGTTAGTTTTAATTGGGATTTTTGTATTTGCTAAGTTTATTCCTAAGTAGTTTATCTTTAAAAGACACCTTAAAGAAATTTCTTATTGTTTCTAATGGTTTGTCAGTTGATTCCCTTGGACTTGATAGGTATATAATCATATCATCTGCAAAGAGTTATCACCTCTCTCTTTTTCATTTACACCTCCAAATCCTTCCTCTCCCTAAATTGCCGGGGCCGACCCTTTCAGAGAGGTACTGAGTAGCAGTGCTGACTGCAGTGGGCAGGTCCTCTCATCCCCAGCGCTGATGGTGACATTTCTAGCGTTCCACTCTCAAGCACGCTTGTTTTTATGTTATCCAGGTAGTACTCATTTATAGTTCTTTTTTTACTAAGAGCGTTTTTTTTTTAAGGTTTTATTTATTTATTTTTTTAGAGAGGGGAGGGAAGGGAGAAGCACATTGATGTGTGAGAGAAACATCAATCAGTTGACTTGTACGTGCCCCAGCTGGGACCAAACCAGCAACCCCGGGCATGTGCCCCAGCCGCCTTTCACTCTGCCGCACGATGCCCAACCAGCCGAGCCACCCCGGTGGTTTTTTAACTAAGAGTTTTAAAATTGGGATTGAATGGTAGATTTTGTCAAATTACCTTTCAGCAACTTTATACAATCAGACGGTTCTCCTTTGACCTATTAATAGTGAATTTATATCCTGATATTAATCCATCGTTAGATCTTTGGGAAGAACTCCCATTTGGTCTTGGCTTATTATTATTTTTTAATTACTGCTACATTCTCTTTGCTAACATTTTAAGATTTTTGTCTCACTGTTCCATACATGGGACTAACCTGGACTTGGTATTTATTTTACTCTCTTTATCAGACTCTGGTCTCAGTGAGGTCTATAGAAGAATGTAGAGAATTCCTTCTTTATGTTCTGAGAAAGCTTCAGTCCATCTCCAGCCCTACATCCTTTCCCGAACAAGTGCCAAGCCCGGGCCCTAAATGCTCTGGTGATGTTCCGCTCCCTTCCCAGTGCTTCCTGACAGCGGCTCTGCCACACCCTCTCCAGCTGGTCCTCCGAAGAGGCCCATTCTCCCGGAGCAGGTTGATTCTGGGGACCTGAAGCCTGTCGTCTGGGTCCCCATCGGGAAGACAGGTCAACCCGGCAGACAGTCATTCCCATGATCTCTTCTCTCTGAGCTACCATCTGCTCTTTTCGGTCTTCCAGCGTTTTCTTTAAAACCCACTAAAGTTACTTAGTTTCAGGCCAAAGATGAAATTTTTCTTGGCCAGTTTCAATATGGTTGCATCAGCTGTGTTTTAAGAATTTTGGCTTTGGATTTTTCATTTTGTTTAAAATAGTACAATGAGGGTGATTAGGGCAAGATGTTCACTTTCTGCTCTTAAAAAATAAAGTGTGCTCTTTTTTGTGGTCCTATCTCTGAAATTAAAAAAAAAAAAAAAGGAAGGAGAAAAAGAAAAGAAAAAGCTCAGCCCTGAATTTGGCAGGCTGACTGCCTTCTCCAAGGCAGGAAAGCCGAGCCAGGGCTGGAGAAAGAAATGATTAAGGACTTTGAGGTTAGGGAGGTTTAGAATTACACGGCGGGGCTGTGTGCATTGGAGAACGCATTCAGCTCATTTTCATAGGCCGATTAGTCCACCTCAGCAGGAGCCAAACCCGTGAATTCAGATACTCAGTTTGAGAAAATGTGTTTTTTTCTTTCTCTCTCCTCATTTTTACCTTTTCTTTTTTTCTTTTTCCTCTTCGCTCTCCCCTTCTTCCTCTTCTCCTTCCCTTTTTTCTTCCCTTTCTTCTCTCTCTTTTCCTCATTTCTCTAAAGCCCCAGGAAATGAAATACATGGACTGATGCCTTCAATCCTAAAATGGAAATGAGAAACCCTCATGTCAGGAAATTCCAAAGATAAGGTTCCTACGGCAGCATTAACTCAGTTATGTATGTTTTATGGCATACATTTCATAACGTTGGCAGGAATGCCTTGAGGCTGACATCGGACAAGAAACGTTATTATTTTTTAACTATAAGCAGCATTCTGAATTCACAAGTATCTATATACCCCAAAGGTTTTAACTCGACTTCAGAGTTTTTATTTTAGTTTCATTTGATCATACGACAGAGTTTTTAGATCCTTATGCAACCAAATAACCACAGTGACCTCAATTAACCCTAACCCTAACCCTTTTCTTGGGGCTTAGCATAAGTCGTCCAGAACTTTCTGAGGCCATGACACCTCAGTCATTTTATGGCCACCAAATCAAATTGTGCTGCTACTGATTCCTTCATTTTCATCTCCTCTAGGACTGATAGGGATCCCCATAGCTCTCTGGCTGGGCAGCTACCCTCAGCCATCATCAGTTTCATGGTTCAAGTTCACTTACCAGCCGCCTAACCCTAGCCCTGCCTGTCCCTGTCGTTAGGAGTCCCTCTTAGTCCGCAGGACATCCATGAGGTAACCCTACTACTGTGTCTAGAAACTGAATGTTTAAAAGCTTCAAAGGGACAAACTGATTGAGATTGAGACCAAAGAACACTTTGAAAGTGCCTGAGAAGCCTGATTTTGTAAATGCGTTTATTTCGATAGTAGTCGCACAGGAAAACCGGCGAGAGAAGACAGGGTGGTTGCTGTGAATTCTGCATTGCAAGAGTGGCTGTCGTGTCTTAATTCTCACTAGAAGGCAGAAACGGTTGGGTGGTAGACACAACGGCGGAGGCAGGTAGTTCTTCAGACACTGCTGTTTCGGATTCAGGACAGAGAAAGGCAGAAAGCAAGCGTGGGTAGTCACAATCCTTGGTGAAGGAAATACCCAGTGACAGCCGGCCAGGAGCTGCCGTGAGCAACCTCCTGCCCAGCTCCTCCTCGGAACAGCTGGTCACCTGCGTGCCCTTCACCGGGGTGCTGGGGGCTGCGGGGAGACTCGGGCAGCGGGAGGTGGATGAGGGACTCACAGGGAGGCACCCCTGCTTTCTAGCTGAGGGCGCTGTGGTGTTCTGAGTGGTGGTTAGTCTCCGGGCTCTAAGCTTGCTTAACCCATAGCTGAAAACAATTCTGGAGGAAATGTGTTCAAAACGATTGGCTAAAAATTAACTCTAAGAATACAGTTGCTTTATTTGTTTATGCCAAAATAAGTATAAATTAAAAGCAGTAAATGTGGCTGTTAAAACCAGCTTTTAAAATACTCCTTCACTGGTTCAACCAACAAACGTTTAAGGTAAACCAATGTAGTGTTAGACACGGGAAGATGGCAATGAACTAGACAGACCGAGACTCTGCCATCATGAAACTTACGGCCTAGTGAGAGAAGTGTGTGACTAGTTATGTAACCGCGGTGCTGCAGGCGTGTTCAGGAGGTTATTTAGCCTGGCCAGCTCAGAGGGGAGTGACACTCAGACTGAGGCCTGAGGTTCCGAGGGAAGAGGGACAGTGGGAGACGGGTGTCCGTTTGAGTGAACAGGCAGGCGAAGGTCATGAGGCAGGCAAGACTTCATTCAGCCTGCTGGAGGACCTGAACGGCGGTGCGGCCATAGGGGTCAGGGAGGTGTGACGCTCCAAGTCCTCTGGAGCCAGTGACCTCTGGAAGAGCCCTGTAGACCAGCCAGGGCTTTGGGCCTATTACCTAAGAGGAAGTGGTTCAGAGGTTTTAAGAAGGTGAGAAACATTCGATCTGATTTGCATTTTTAAGAGCTTGTCCCCATAGCAGCTCGGAGACTGGTGGGAGGAAGAGTGAGGTTACCGCCTCCTCAGCTGGGGCTGCCCTGTGGTGTGGCAGCAGTGGGGACTGAGAGGCGAGTGGGCTCCAGGTAGAGCTCTTGGGAACTGGCTGGAAGTGGGCGGGAGGAGAGAGGGAGACGTGGACAGGGCTCCCGCGTTCGAGGCGCAGACATTTGGTGGATGGGGCTGGCCGTCGCTGAAACGGCTTTGCTGGAGGGGGTGGGGACCTGGTCGTGGAGCGGGGAATGAGAGTGTGAGTTCAATTCTGGATTTGTTAGTTTTGGGATTCCAGTGTGTCATCCAAGTGGAGATGTGGGAGGAGCTCTTACGTTAGTATTTCTTTTTCTTTTTTTTTAATATTTAATTTATTTATTTTTAGAGAGAGGAGAAGGGAGGGAGAAACAGCAATGTATGGTTGCCTCTCACATGACCCTCACTGGGGACCTGGCCTGCAACCCAGGCATGTGCCCTGACTGGGAATCGAACTGGGACTCTTTCGTTCCCAGCCCACGTTCAATCCACTGAGCTACACCAGCCAGGGCTCTTACGTTAGTATTTCATTTACAAAGGATGGGAAGGTCACAGATAACATACAAAATACTACTTGAAATCACAGTATTTGGCATTGGTTGTTGAAATGTGGATATTACATGAATTATAACCCACTTCAGCAAACCTACAGTGGGCCAATCAGGTCACTCCAGCATTTCCGAAACTAAGAAGCATCCAAATCACATGATCACTGGAGGGCCCAGGGAGCAAACTCGGGCTGAGCGGGGGCTGCACCCCTTCACCAGGCTGTGGGCCCCTCAACGGCAGGGGCGCCTTTGCATCGCCAACTACGCGTCTTCGCGACCCTCAGAAGGTGCTCATTCATAACCGTGTGGGCTGGTTGTGGGACGAATGTGGAAATATTTAAACAAGAGCGAAGCCAATTTAGATGTGGTTATCATTAGCCTTTTGAAATTTCCTTTCTCTCAAAGTTAATATGTAAATAAAGGCATTAAACTTTTTTTTCAAGTAAAAAAATATTTTTATAGAAAGGACTTTGGCTAAGTGGTTAGATGATTCGGTTAATCACATTTTTCTTCTTTGGGGAATCTCATCACCTCCCTGAGCCACAGAAATGGAGTCCCCTGTCCCCACCCCCCACCCGCACCTGCGGGGGGGCCCCCCCCCCAGGCATATTTATGCAGATTACAGAAGTAGTGCTTAGGAGGAGCTGTGTGAAGTCATCGCTTGCAAATAACAGCACACAACAATGACAGATCAAACTTTGTAACTGGAGCTCTCTCCCAGTGACTCAGGAAACTGGGCATGTGAAGATTTCTGGTTTCCCCTTGTTTTTTGTA
>PVJI01026537.1:0-18887 GCA_004026765.1 Micronycteris hirsuta | reverse complement strand
GGACTAGCTTTGTGTCTTTTTCTATGCTCAATTTGGATAGTCCAAATTCCCTGAAAATTATCTGCATAATTCATGATCCCTATCCAGGCTGCAAAGAAATGTAGGGAGGGAATCACTCTAGCAGCCTCGAGCAATTGCCTATAATCCTGAAGACCCCATACCCACTGCTCTATCCAGGTGGCCTGAGTACATTTCCATTCCTGTATCTTTCATCTACAGAGACCCTCATCTTCCTATAAGCCTTCAGGTCTGAGGCATAGGAGGTTTCTAACCAGCAAAATTATTTTTGGCCCCATAAACCACCAAGAGGCACAGCAAAATGACCATATTATAAAATGACCCTTTTCCAAATCACAAATAAGACATTCAGGTATTCTTCTATCTGATTTTTCCAGAGCTTTAAGAAATTGTACCTGAGCCTCAAATTTTTGCAGAAAGGATCTCTAGAGGTATCTAAAGGCCTCCCCTTCACACTGGAGGTGGATCTCATAGCAGGATGACAGTCCTAGAGGAGAAGTTAAAATACTGCTATAGGAGTGATTTAGAATTCAAATTTCTTTAGAATTTCAAATTGAATTTAGAACTTCAAATTCACTTTAGAATGTCAAATTCTATTAACTGGATATGAGTATCTCCATATGACTATTTCTGGTGAAAAATGACCAGCAGGCACCTGTTAAGCAGCTATGGCCAGTGCTGCTGCTTGCAATGATAGTGTATAGAGGCCAAATATTGGAATGGTTCATTCCTACAACTGTACTTAGTGATGGGACTATTAGTGGCCCCAAAATAGATATTTTGGGTACAAATACAGCAGGAACCCTTTCTACACAACAGGCAAGCAGTGTACAGGCCCAGGTATAATGGCCAAAAGTCTGCTGGGAAGGACAGCATAAAAGACTGTCTGTGGGCCTGACAAAGAGACTGAAAAAGGAAATCATAGTACAGGCAAGGCACAACTGATATCTCCTATGGAAGGTCAAACTATGCCTATGAGGAAGCTGCTGTGGAGTGGGTGGTGTCTTCTGGTTTTTTTACAGTGTTCCTGACAGGTGTGCAGACATTTTCTTGCTCCTGATGGGGACTAAACACTAACCCAGATCCACATTCAGGTTATTTTCTTATAAGTGTCTTCAAACGGTAGGCATCCTTGTGGCTTTTAATTGCCTGACCATATCAGCAATTTAGCAGTGGACTTGTGGCAGGAAACATGACTCACCAAAATGGAATAGAAACATGCAATCAAGTAGATAGAAATGGAAAGGAAATATACCTGGGAGGTGGGGCAGCAAAGGGGGCTTACCACTCTGGCATATCCTCCTGGCCGTGGCTGGCCAAAAACTGTCACAGGTATCCAGTTTCTTGGTGATCATGAATAATGAATTGACCCAAACACAGAGAGTTTATAACAGAGCGAGAGCATTAAGAAACAGTATATTCCACAGAAAATGGGAGTGGACTAACTTCAAGCAGAGATAGGCCTTCAGCGACTAGAGGGATTCTATTCTTATCGGGTGGATATTTCCTGGGTAGTTTTGGTAGCCTTTTATTGTGCATGCCTGAGTAGTTAATATTACTTTTAAGCTAATGCACATATAATCTCCCATGATTTTCCTTGAATGCCCACTGGGAGGAAAGGGCCCCGCAATGCTAATTTATTATAATGCTATTATAGTGAAGGAGGGGTCATGCAGCATCTTCTGTGCAGATGTGGTCATGATTTATTATGATTCAGTGCTTTCCAGGAAGTGGGGACAACTGGTCTTATAAAAGTATCTGTCCTGTATTGATGTCCTTTTTCCAGTCCTGGGGCACCTCTGGAGTTTCCTCATTCTTGAGAAACTAGTTTTAGAACAGGGACTCTGTTCTTGATATCCTTTGCCCTATTCCTGGGGTGCCTCTGGAGTTTTCTCATTCCTGACTATCTCCTACCTCACAGGTGCTTGAGCCTGGCTGTCCCTGTTATAAAAATGCACAAGCACACACAGTCTTGTCTTCAGCATAAAGGGTTCATAAACCTTTTATGGACCCAGGGAAAGAGCTCTTGCCCTTTTACACAGCAAGAAAATTGGTCCCCAAACCCTGGATCTTTAGTTCAGAAGTTACCAGTATAGAAACATTTTTGAGTCTACATTCTCAAAGGGAGGAAGAAGCTGTTTTGTAGCACTGTGATCATTTTCCGAAACAAAGGAAGTGTGACAGAGATCTCCCATGTTAGACCATGATGTAGACATGATGTCTATATGTAGCATGTAAATGGTAGTGCTCCTCATAAAGCCTCTATGATATGAAGATGCTGAGTAACATGGCTGAAAGCAGCCTGCTTGTCAATGAAGCTTTATCTGTTTGCTGTTTCTGACACATTTTAACAGAAATTGTCTCTTACATAATTCCTAGTTTTTTGTTGAGCAGTCACCCTAGAACCAAACAAAAATGGATATCAAGCTCCCTCGACTTGGCCTATGAGAACAAAAACCAAGAATGATTCCCAAGCAGACAGCTGGGGTTTATGGGGATGAGACTGCCTGCACTGTGTGTATGCTCAGAACCAGGAGGAGGGTAGGGGTTCTGTAAAGTTGAGCTAGAACTTAGACCAAGATTATCCAGGGCATTGCCTCGCTCATAAAGGCCACCAGAGAAACCAGGAGCATGCACCTGGGGACCAATAACACTTGGGATCATTTGAAGAGAGCTAATCTTATAAAGCCCACCTGGCTGGTCACTCATCAAATGCTTAGTAAGTTCCTGCCATTCCCCCAGTGCATGAGTCCAGGCTTTGGGCAGAACAGGTGGACAAGGGAGGTATGGACCTGTCTCTGGAGCTCACAGTTGAGCACAGAAGGCAAACATTAAAAGGCATTACTAAAATAGATGAATTCTGATATGAGTGTCTTCTGAGACAGAGGAACTCCCTTGTATGGGACTGAATACAGAGGTAAGGAATGCAGAGTGACACCCTGCCTTTCCTCTTTGTATGCATTGCTCCTACAGCAGAGCCCAGGATGGATGGTAACAAGGAGGGTGCTAGTGGAAGAGATAACAGCAAATTCCATTTTAATGGAGAATGGCTGCTTGGCTGAGGATGGGCGGTTACAGTGAATTATGTTCTAGGACCTTGGAGTGTGGGAGTACTGCTAGAGAAATGAAACTCAGCTAATTAAGACTTAATTACTACTGTCTTATGAGGCTTCCTATTTTGTATTCCCTTAGCCCTGCTTCATTAGAAATGATTGGTGGTTAGTTCCCAAGCTCACTTCCAAGCTAAAAAATTTGAGGAGGAAGAAGACATAAAAACATCTTCGAGATCCAAAATTTAGGGAAAAGAGAGGGCAGCCATGAAGTGAACCAAAGTCCCTCTCAACTCGACACAGCTACAAACCTCATCAGATCAAGTCAGGACCACAGAGGACAGAAGTTCATTCTGTGATTCCTCTCAGAGTTTCACCTTTTGTGGTCCATTGCAAAGGCCTTGGTCTTTTCAGTTTGACTAAAAAATATACTGATTCCCATACCTGCCTACACAATGTAGAAATACCACTACTGACACGTAGAAGTGGGATCTGGCCAAAATCTGGTTTCTGGAGATGGGCCAGACAGTGAGTTATGACATTCTACCAGGGGAGTGGGCTCTGCCTTTACCCTGACCATAAAGAACCCTCCGCCAAAGTGGGGTCACCCTGCTCAGTATCACATGACCTTCCTGGGAGTTATACCCTCTGGCAGCCTCCACCTTCATCTGCCAAATGAGGCACCATTTTACTAGGGGTCCCTCCATGATGGTCACAGCTAAGTCACACAACAGTCCCCACACTCCTGGTGTTGTTTCTAATCTTCACTCTTAGAGCAGGACAAGGAAGAAAGGGGTTAGGGTTGATACCTGGGTCTATCACAAAACATTAAATCATGTACAGCATCCAAAATCTCCATATCCTGCTACCTCATGGCAATAAGAAACATGGTTTAAAACACCACCTTGTTATGTAATTGAGCAAACAGAAATCTAGGTATTGGTCTTACATCAAATCACTTTATTGATGGATAAATTATAAAAAATCTAACTGTATAAGGGAGTGACATGATAAGGAAAGTATAATTCCAAGGCCATCAGCTAAAGACTATAGTCTCAAGTATCCTGCAGTCAATTTAATAATCTCATGCCACAGTGTCTTCCCTGGGAAATGAGAACCATAATATCCTTCCCCATACTCTTATTATGCTGTAAAGATTAAATAAGGTAAGTGTGAACATGCTTTAGAAAATTTAGTGTTATTCAAAAGAAAGGAAATGTCATATTGGGTAGAAATCAGGGCACTAGAGGTGTGATATCTATCCCATTCCTGGCATACTGGTGTCCAGGACCTCGGGCCCCACATTTGTGGTGCTCACCTGTGCTACTGCTGACCGTGGGTGTTTTCTTGAGGCTCTTTTATCTTTCTTTACACTTTGAGTGCTTTACAGTGGGGAAGTAGTAATAAGGAACAGGCCCTGATATTTTCCTTGCCAGTTAGAACTGCTGTCATCAGCTGGGAGCAGACACAGTTTCCCTTGGCGAGTACTCTCTCCTTGGAATCAGTTAAGGTCAAGTTGGAAGGGAGACAGAGGTGAGCCATACATGCACTTCATTTGTTCTGACTTGCTCATCTTGACTTTTTCTTCTCCCTCCTTCCTTTTCAACTCTGCAGACCAATAAAGCCGTGGCCAAGGGGGATTTCCACCAGGCCAGCACCAGCTCTCGGCGGGCCCTGTTCCTGGCTGTGCTCTCCATCACAATCGGAACTGGCATCTATGTGGGCGTGGCTGTGGCCCTCATCGCCTACCTCTCCAAGAACAATCACCTATGAGCTTCTTCTGGGCATACAGGGGAAAAACTTGGGGCCAGTTGTATGTAGATGCAGAGCAAGCAGGGCTAGCAAGGGAGAAACACCTGTGTGATGATGTGTAGTATAAATTACCCTTTAATTTTCACAACACTGTGTAGAACATGAGACAGATAGGCACTTCTAACCTTTCCAAGTGGAAGCTTCAGAGATCCTCACCCTTGATGCTGTCTTTGGATGGATTCTGGTAGATTACTGACAGTGCAGCTCTCTTTGCAGCCTGCCAGTGCCTGGAATGCCATAGCATTAGCAATATACAAATAGTAAAATGTGTTTATTTTTTATGGAATATAGTGCAATAAGCAGAAGGCAGCAGATATGTCACTCATCTATCTGTTGCCCTACTTGACTCCTCTGGCATCACCCAGTCTATGCACCTTCCATACAAAAAAAAAAAAAAAACCCAGGGCTGAGCAAGAAGAGACAAAACTCCTGGCAGGAACCCCACTGTCATTGGTTTTCAATGGGTCCAGCCCTGAGAATTCAAAGTCATACTAGTGTGGGACCTGTCCCCAGGCCCAGTCTTTCATTCCCTCCACTCCCCAACCTAGGATCATCTGGCATCCCTCGGAACATGGTCAAACTCAGCAGTCACCACACAGCAATTTGCAGTCTTGGGCCTCATTGATCTAGGGCTGGGGGGAGTAGGTCACAGTCTGTCCCAAGATTTCTCCCAGAAGGACCTCAAGGTTTGCTGCAGGAACTCAAGGCAAAGGAGCTATGGACACCATCTCAGCATAAAGACACATGCTTTGGCACTCACCTTGGTGATAAGCAGTGGCACTAATGATCTAAGAAGGAGATGAACATTTTCTGTTGACTAAATGAATGGTTATTTTCTTGTCATTTTTAAGTGCAACAATTGCTTCATGCTGCTTAAATTATCAAATGAATGCTGAGAAATAAGTAATTGCAAACATTTTAATACCATTTCATTGCTGTTTCATGAGTGTTCATTATTTAGCAAAAATTACCTTTTAGCTCTTTTGCTTAAGACTTTTCTAATTAATACTATTTGTTGGGTTTCACTTATAGTTTTTATTTGTTCAAATAACTACAGAATCATCCAGACCTCAGCTGCTGAAACAGTACTAGGGTCTCTAAGATGAGAATTACATTATCTCTGAACGCTTGAACACTGTTAATATGTATTATTGTCCTGATACTCTCAGTGGACATTGAGACTATCTCTCCATGTTTCACTATGAGAGACTATGTCTCTCTATGGCAATGGTTTCACTTCAGCAATTACAGAATTCCTGCTTGCCTGGGTCCCAGCACCAGATTTCTAATTTCATTAATTAGGGTGTAGTCAGGTGATTCCAGTGTGGGACAGGAGTTAAGAACCACTGTCCTGGAATAAGGATTCAGGCTTGATCTCCCTCACCGTTGACTTTAAATACACAATATTCTGGAAGTTATTAACACTTACCTTTCTGGGTCAAGTCCAAGATCTATTTCCATTTGGCTCTAATGGATGCTTCAAAAATGTGCTCGAAAAAGAATATATGGAAGAAACGCAAATGTCCCCATATGAATTAGAGTAACCTGGTGATAGCATGGATTTGGGATCCAGCCAATCTGGATTTGAATCCAGTTGTGCTACTTTCTAGCTGTGTGATCCTGGGTGTACTTCTCTGAACCTTATATTTAGAAGAGGATTATAAGTGAGGCCCACTTCCTAGAATTGCTGGTATGTGTAGAAACACAGAGCCCAGCTGCTTGGCATGGGTCATGTGAAGGAGTTGGGGTGGTCGCTGTTATTGCCAGTGTTTGGGTAGTCATCCTATGGCTTATTTGTGCCCTCTCATCTTTTCAGCCCAATCTCTCAGAGTTTATTTATAAGGAGCTACTATATGAAATGAGCTTCTTTCTATTTTCCCTAAAACAGTTCATTTAAAGTTCAAGAGGTTCCCAAAGTTCTGTGTTTTTGGATTTGGTTAAGAAGTAGAACCAACCTTGTGTGTTGCATCTCACCATCTCCACTTCCACATCATGGTTGGTCTACACTAGCCTCTGTGTGCCCAGATACCCTGATTCCTACTGGACCAGGTTTTCATTTTCTCTCAGCTCCTGCCTTTCCAGGTGGGAAAGCTTTCATTTAAAATGGCTCCCCCCTCTCTGTGTTTTGTGAAGCTTTACCAAGCCATTCCCAAGGACCAGCAACAAGACCACACATGATACCATATGGTGTGGATGGTCATATGTATGTGCAAGTGTTAGGGCCAGACTTGGCAGGACAGCTGAATGAACACATGCAACCCCAAAGCTCACTTGATAGGTAGACACAGTGAGGAAGGTGGTTGCATGTCATCCTCAGTGACTGTTAGTGACTGCTGAGCAGCACAGAAATCTAAATGTGTGGGGCTGCCATGCACCCCTAAATTCACATTTTCCTAGCTGTAACTGCAGCCACAATGGAGGAGGCACTGCCCTGCACAGACCCTGTACTAGGCAGGCTCACATTATCATATAGTCCCAAGAACCCCAGCGGGTAGATGAAAAGATGACAGAACTGAGGTTCACAGAAGGGAACTCACCCATCACTGCACAAGTGGCAGCTGTAGGAACCTCCAGCCTGGCTACTCCAGGCAAAAAAGCACTTCTAATAGAACCATGCTTCCATCCATACCCCTCACTGTGGCACAGACTTTGCTTCTGTAGCAGCTCACTTCATTCTTGTAAAAAACTCTTTTTAGGACCATTTTATTGACAGACAGACTTAGAGCTGTAAGTAATTTTCTCCTACATTATGTGCCTGGAAAACAGCAAATTAAAGGTATATCCTAGGCCATTGGATCCTAAGCCTCATTGGCTTCCTTTTACACTGTGCTGCCTCAGCTGTGGCTTTACAAGTGAGAAAAATTGCATCTGGGCCAAGATCCCATTGTTGGTGCGTCAAGACTCTAGGGACTGGAAAGGCACTTTCGGTTTATGTCCACAGCCTGTCTTTGCCGCTGGTTAGTAGGACAATGTGGGGAGAAAGGTGAGAGGGTTGAGGTGACTTACATGGAAAATGACATCTCAGCAAAGGTATTAGGGCATATTTTGTACTGTGCACAGTGCTCTGCTTCCCACATTCTTAGAGGCATCCATGACTGACCTATCTCCATCTTCTGCAAGGCTCTTCTCATTCCTGCTTCACTAGGCATGCTTGCCTCATTGGGTGCCTCCAATTTAACCAGGTGTCCCCACTTCACCAGGTATACCAACTTTCCCAGATATTCCAACACTTACCAGGGAGCTGCAATGAGTTTGTGGAGAACATGGTGAGAGAGGCCACGTCTGTAGGTTATCGTATCATCAGCAGCTGCCCAAGATGCCACAGACAGTTGAACCACACAGCTTAGTGGAAACAGGGCCCTGACAATAGGACCAGCCTCTTCAAAAGCTAGGCAGAGTATTCCTAACACGAAGTCAGTGACCTAGTCCTCTGAAGATGCTAGAGGCCTTCATCATCTGAAGCAACCTCTGGGTTTAAAATGCATTAATAGAGCAGCTTCCCATTTACGAACAACTCCTACTGCTCCCGAACAGATAAATGTCAAATGGTCACTGCAACTAAAACCAGCGCCAAAGCTGCCTTTTCAGAGCCCCGGGCCTGAGTTTCTGGGCCTCATCCTTGAAGTTTTATAAGGACTCTGGGAGGCCTCTTATGGACTGGCCTCAACACTAGCCCTTATGATACAGTTTTGTGTTCTACACTCTCCCCCTCAGAAACCACCTGCATTTGTTGCCATGGGTGTTGACATCTGTTGACCCAACTTACCAATAAACCAGTAAGTGTAAATTCAGACCCTGAGCTGAGGTTGACCCTTTTGAAAATGAAGCTGCCTCATCTCCTATCCAGAGACCACCTTTGCATCTGTGCTTTGCTCTTGATGCCATTGGGAGCATCAGAGGAAGCCAGAAGTTCTATGAAGCTGTGGCTGTAATGTCCCCACTCCCAAGACCTCTTGAAAGCCCTCCCTGGTCTTCAGGATGAGCTGAGCTTCCCCTTAGGGTGGGGGAACCTCACTCCCCTGGGATTCTCATCTGAAGACTGCTCATCTTAACAAAGCAATGGTGGACACTAGACCCACAGGCACTCAAGGCCTACAGACCAATGGCTCCCTGCCAAACAAGTATGTAAATCAAATAATGAATTTGTCACTGAGCCCAGCAGGAGGGTGTCAGGGTTCCATATGGCTGAGGATGAAGATGGGAGTTGTCAGCCCTGTGTTTAAGGAATAGCATGGTTCTCTGGACCAGTAGCTGTCTTGTATTCAGGAAGAGTGTTGATAAGAGCAATGATAAGATCCAGTACAGCTGCCCCACACAGGAGGGCATGGTGACCTTAGGTGTGGAGTACCCTGTGGATCTTTGTAGTAGGGAGTGTGTTTTGAGTGAATCACAGGTCAGGTGAAGATTCTTGAGGGCTCTGAATATTTTCCCATATCCACCAGGTGTAAAAGAGAGCATGGTAGGATCAGGAGGAGTGATTGGGGTGATGGGGTGAAAGTGGGTGCCTCCAGGGAGAAGCACTGGGCTGGAGACATTCCTCGGAGTGGAACTAGCCTGGGATTTTCAAACTGAGACAATGGTGAGAAGAGCTGGAATGTCTGAAGTTTCTTAGGTTTTTTGCTTCCATTAAGTTCAGGGCTGTAACTGCTCTGGATTTTGTCCCATGATTCCTCTGCTGTTATAATGGATCTGGCCTTCAGGCAGTGAGGTGACTGTCCTTATAGTGGAACAGTGCTGTTGGTCTCCTCTGTCATCCAGAGCCTTTTCCTCTAGTACAGAGTGAGCTCAGAGCTACACTTCTCAGACCAGTGAGACAAGTTTATGAATCTGAATTCAGCATCTAGCCATGCACTCTATTCATCAGCAGTGAGTGATTAAAAACAAGGTGCTCTGCAAGGGGCCAGGTAAGTGCCAGGAAGTATATTTATGCATCCTTACAATCTCTGGGGAACTGTGAATGGTTTTTCACTGAAATTAGGTCATTCTGGGCCAATTTAAAGATCATACATCGAGGGAGGGAAGAATAAAGGACAAAGGAGAACAAGCAAAGATGCACAGAATCACAGCACCAGCAATGCATGCAGCTCTGCATTTTCTCAGGCCTTCGGTTAAAACACCTCCTGTTATCTGAGCCCAACTCATGGCTCAGCTGAAAAATAAACAGTGATTTGGGTCTGTTGCCTGTCTACAGCATAGAATCCATATTTTGATTCAAACTGTTTTATTAAACCAATCAAGATTTGTAGATGGAACAAGATGGGGAATAGTTATCATTCTTCTTATATCACCTATGTCTTTATTCCCTGAAGATTGTCCCAGCACATTTTTAAAACATATTTTTTCTATTTGATCTGGTAAATGAAGTATCCTTGATAAATGGAAAGAGTCTGCTAAAATCAGCTATTGCTCAGGGGCTGAATTAGTTGAAGGGCTAATAAAAAACTATAAAATCTCCCCAGCATAGCAGCATGTGGCAGCTCTTTGATTTATTCTCTCAAGAGGTCCTGTGTAATTAGAAGCAAGAGATCATCACTGTCCAGGGACAGTCAGTCTCTAATTTAGAAACAGGGATCAAGCCACGTCAGGGTCACTCACCGTTTGTATTAGCCCATAATGGAGTTAAATGTGGACACCCCACAGATGACACTCTCCTCATTATCATTACCAGCTATTTGCGAGTCTCAAACCAACTCTTTATCTGGCATCCTGTGAACTCTCAAACAATAGGCCTTTCTAAAATAACATATACATTAAATTTGAAGAATGCATTGCAACTGGATCCAACTTTGTACTGGGCCTGTCTTGTCCTCTGTGTCAGACAAGAAAACAATGATTTTGGGGAGGCTGTTTCCCCAACATCACCAATGAGTAAGTAACAGAACCTGGTCTTGGGCTCAGCTGAACAGCACTGGGACAGTGCCTTCACAACTATGACTAGGAAACTATGGGGATCTCCTGGAGTCTTGCTTAGCCTGGCCGAGGAGGGCACCTGGCTAGGAGATGTAATAAATCTGCAGTAATATGGGCAGGAGCCAGAAAACTAGGAAGGAAGGCTTCTTCCAACTTAAGCCTGGCATGTGGCTGCCCTGGAACCTGTGTAGCTTCTCAGATGGTACAGGGAATATTCCCTGACTCCAGTCCAGAGTTCTCAGAGGTCAATTTATAGGGAAGTGGGAATAGCAGTGGGAGAGCCCAAACAGCCAGGAGGGAATAAGGCTGGAGCCTGAATTACCCACCACCAGCTGAGAGATCATCAAGGTCTGAAAGCACATGAATGAACAAACTGAGGTCAGTTTTCCCATCCCCACCCCCACCCCGGGGCATTTTGTCAAGATCTGGAAACATGTTGGGCTGTCACAACTGGCTATCTAATGGGTAGAGACCAAGGATGCTTCTCAACATCCTACAATGCCCAGGACAGCTAAACAACAAAGAATCAGCCAGCCTGTACTCCACTGTCCATCTTGGCTATTCACAGCATAAACATTTTGAAAACTAACTCTGAACTTGGCACCATCTATGTGAAGCACCAACTAGCCTAGTAAGTATGGGAGACCATTCTGTGTGGCATGGGCCCAGCTCCCACTCAAACAGTGGAGAGTGACATGAGGCCCATGCCCATGGATAGGTTCTCCCATAGGGAATCAGGCCTGCATTGTACCTAGGCCGCTTTGAGGCTTGCTTTTTGCTAAAATCCCTTACCCTGAATTGAAGCAGCAAGGGTTTACTGCAACTTCCTAAAATCCATCCTAAAACCTTCCAAGGAGGAGTGTAACCAGTTTAACCACTTTCCCCTTTACATTTGCAAGTATCCTTCTTTCTTGATGTAATTAGCAACATCCTTTCCTTTGTTATCTGTAAAAGGTAATCACCTACAGTGATCCTATGCATAGTCAATGAGGACCTGTTCATAGTAAATGAAAACCACCCTCAATGTAATGTGCCCAGAAAGACAATAAAAGCCTGTCAAGGCAAGGGTTGGTGTGCTCTCCTCTTGAGAGAGTGGCCATGCCTTCCCTTTTCCTCCACAGGACTCGGTAGTCCGTGTGAATCTGTCTCGTGTCTCAACCATGACGCTGCGGACACTGCAGGCCAGTGTCCGCATCAGGTAAGCTTGGAATCCACTTTAAAAAACATGCTTCATTCAAACCCTTTTCATAGTTTGACTAAGAGAGAAAGGGAAAGGAGGAGGAAGAAGGAGGCATCCTGTCTCCTGAAAGAAGCTTCATCTTCCAGAGCCATACACCTACCTACCTCTACCAGTACAAGTGTGACAGAATGATAATAATAACCCTCACATATGATATGACATGGAGCTTTGTAAAGACAGCTTTCTTGTCCACTCAGTTACTGAACTTCACAGAAATCCTCTTGTTCAGGAAGGATCTTGGGCCCATTCATGGCTGATAGGACCAGGGCTCTACATGTGAGACTTGCTCAAGTTGGCACTGCCAGCTGGTAGAGGACAGGACTCAGGTCTCCTCAACAGTGGCGAGATTTCCTTCCCTAGCTGCTCTGAGAAGGTATGCGCCAGGGAGGTATTCATGCCAGGTGAGGCGCATGTTGCCAGTGGCCTGGTTGTCATTTCCACAATGCTGGACCAGAGGCCTCCAGGGAACCACATAACTCCACCCTTCCAGCACCTGATCAGAAGAACCAGAGGATGTGTGATGCTACAGGCTGCCTGTTCCAGGTCAGGATGGTACAAGCACTTGCTGAGCACCTACCATGAACAAAAGCTGTGGTGGGCCCTTGGTGGACAAAGACAGGAAGATATCAGATTTGGGGATGCTCACAGCTTCATGGGAGACAATGTAGGTGTGGCAGCCAAGACTGCTGGTACCAGCACATAGTTAGGGCTCAGATATACTGATTTGGGGGAATAAAACTCAGCCCATCATACCACCCAGTCTCATGCATCTTCCATGCCTATGACTGCTTGCCTCTCTCCATATATACTGCCATAGTCATCCTGAGCCCCTCACCACATTTTCCCTCCACCCCTGTCTTCAGCCTCAGCCACATTGATCCACCTGTCTGTCTTCCTATGCCTATGGGCCCTAAACCAAAGCTGTGTTTGATGGACAAAAAATTCACATGGACATTTTGTGGTCCAATACCCCAATCACCCTCACACCAGGGCAGGGAACCTGGCTTGTACCTGTGTGAGACCCTAACCGGGTTATGTCACCTGAGCCAAGCCCACAAAATCCTTCAGGCAAACAACACTCCAGCATCTGAGATAGAAGGAGCCAGACTCGCCCACAGCTACAAAGCCTCTGAGGGTGAAGCCATACCTTTCTCACTCAGCCTGCCTTCAGGCCATCCCTAGCTGAACACTGACAGACTGAGAACCCCAGTACAACTCAGAAGGCTTGGCTTCAGGTTCTTCTCATCTCAGTGGGGAGACACTGGGGAACTGGTCCTCTCAAGTCAGTTCTGGTGGGGGTGGGGGGGGCCTGCTGGGACCCAGATGGGAGATGTTTGGACACAGAGCTACAACCAGTGGGGACCAGAAGAGAGCTGGAAAGGATGTCCAACTGCCGGTGTTGGGACAATGTGCCCATAAGTACCACGGTGCCCCTCAGGAATCCCAAGAATACTTAGCAGGGAGTTTTCAGCTACGGAGGTCCCCTCTGAACCTGCCTCAGGGTTGAATACAAGGACCCTTCCTCTGATTTATGTAGCCCTGTGTTTGAAACACAAATGCTTTTCTTAGGCCTTGGCTGCCTGATACAAGGAATGTGGTTGGCTGACATGCTGTAGTGTCAGAACTATAGCCATATTCTTCCCAGGCAGCCTTAGCCAATGGCTGAACCAGGAGTTAGAACAGCGCCTGGCTATTTCTACCCAGTCCAAGTCTCCTCTGCCAGTATTCTTTGCTGGGGGCACCCCAGGGCTGCCAAACTGCCTTGTGTTTTGACAGTTCCTCCTGCCCAGTCCAGCTTATTCCACTTGGAATTCACACCTGTTACCCCCCAATAAACTTTTTTACCCTCAACCCTGAAATTGCTTCCTGGAGAACCTGGCCTACAACAATTCCCACTGGTGAGATCTGGGAAATGATGCCACAGATTTTAGAAAGTTGAAGCTCAGAAAAGTGAAAGTATGTGTCCAGAATTCATGAGCAACTTTAGACAAACCACACTACTTCCGCCTTCCCAACATCAAACAAACAATCCACACTACAGTTTGTGAAACCTCTTCACATATTCACTTTGTCTGCAGAGATTTCAACATCCTTCCCTTCTCACAGATGACACTGAGACCCCAGCAGTGACCTGCTGCAGAATATACCTGCCTTCCCCTGGGCTCCAGGACCTGCATCTTTTCTTTATACTTCGCCTATATTTCCTCTGCCACTGCCCAACACAGAGCAGCTCCTGCTCTGACAGGAGCCCACTGGAGCTGCAGGGAAAGCAGGTGCACTGCTCACTGACACTGAGGTGGGTGATCAGCCCACATAGATTCAGTTTGATGGATACAAGCTGGATAGGCTTAGCAAATCCACTGTGGATCCAGAGCTCAGGATAAACTTTGTCTCTCTGTCTACAAAAGAGAATAAGCCTGTGTTTGTTTGCAGCAGGCCCTTGTTAGCAGAACTGAATGGAAAGGGTATCCTTAATATTTAGTGTAAATGTTTATAGAATCATGATTTGTATAATCATGGCAGTTTATACTGCTTTTCATTCTGTGCTCTGTGCAATTAAACTTTCTCAATTTTCTTTGCTTATCACATACGAAAGAGATCTTCTGAACTAAAACTCAAGTCAGTTGTTCTGGGAGCAAAGCTGGATTATGGTGACCCAGCCATGGAAACTCTCATTTCAAAGTTGTATGCCAAAGAGGAAAATAAATATGTTTTTCAGTTTAAACGTTTGAAAAGTAAACCTGATTCCTTTGAAAATGAACCAAACCACCTATTCCACCCACAGCCCAGCCATAGCTCCTAGAGGGTAGACCTCAGGCAATGTGGAACAACAAAGGAACCTGAGCAAGTGGACTGCCCCAGGATCTGCTTCCCACACCTCCTCAGCAGTTTGAGAGCCTTCTTTATGCTTTTTTTGCACCTTCATTGAGTAATCCGAGGTAGAGGAGCCCTGTATCATTCCCATTGTCTTCACCCACCCCATACCCACAATAGATGCTTTCCCAGTAATCAAGTCCTTAGTAGCCATTTGGGGCCTTCTACACCCAGACTTCCAGCAGAGACTGCATAGCTTAGCTAAATTTGATAACATTGAGGTTTCTCTGCAGCTGGGTACCACTGACCTAGAATGTCAAATGTCAACTCAGAATTTTCCTAACAGTAATGCCCATCAATGTGGGCAGCAGCTGGAAAGTATTTGGTAGTGGTCTAGATGCCCTGCCCTCTGATAAAGCTACAATGCCTTCCCAGCCTAACTGAGGCCCACAGGCCACATGCTGCCCATCTGTCAAGGCCAGCCAAGACCTACCTTCTCTAGAAAGCCTTCTCTGACCTGAGCCCACTGAGACCCCTGCCCAATTTGAACATTAGTCCCTAGTCCTTGACTCATTTCCACTTGATTGGCATGTATGGTTAGCTGTGTACCCATTTACCCAACACATTTTCATTGCAGACCTCCTCAGTGTTCAGTACCACTCTGAGCTCCAAGGAGATCATGAAGAGAAAATCCCAGCCCCTATGGCAGCAGACAATGAACATACAAACCAGAACCAGGTAAAGTAATTGCAGAGCATGGGAAGGTTAGGAAGAAACAAAAGCAGGGGACAGAATAGTCATGGTTGGGGACAAGTGGGGATGACCAGGGATAGTCAAACCAAGGTGGTGACAGTGAGTACTCTGAAACCCACTCAGATGACATTGACACAGAGTTCTGGAACATAAAAATCTTAGAATATGGTAAGTTAAATGCTCATATCTGTTCTTGAACCTCACGTATCATCAGTGATGAAATACCACACAGAGGAGCCTGAGCCAGATCAATTTACTACTCTGCAATGCTCATGCCCTTTAACTGAGGATGGCACCCTTCCCTTCCTCTTCCTTCCCTTCTCTTCTCTTACTAACAAAGTCAATGGTAAAGTTCACTGCCCATGTCCCTCTTTCTGTATCCATTAGCAAAGGATGTGTGAGGGTTGCTAGAAGAACTATGTGAGAATTTAGGATGGCCAGGATGAGGTGTAAGTCAGGTTGTCACACCAGACAGGTGACAAACACCGGCTCTAATAATAATAATTTATGATGTAGATGAATGAAGATGACTATATTTAGGTGTTATAAGATCTCAGGTGATACTCTGGAGCTGCATTTTGAAATTTTCTAAAAGAGAATAAAACTAAAGCCTTGTGGTCAAAATTACACTTGAAATTTTGTAATGTAAAATGCAAAAACATACCCTGGTTGGGTGGCTTATTTGGTTGGAGCGTCATCCCATACACCAAAAGGTTGCTGGTTCAACTCCTGGTCAGGGCATGTACATAGGTTACAGGTTTGATCCCCATTCGGGGGTGTACGGGAGGGAACCAATGTTTCCCTCTAACATCGATGTCTCTCTCTCTCTCCTTCCCTCCCCTTCTTCTCTTCTAAATATATGCTTGGGTGAATATTTAAAAATGTAAAAATGCTAGAAAATAAAAGCGTGTAAAAATACATTTTAAAAATTAATATAGGACTTGGAAGATGGCAGTGAGATAGGTGGGAGTGGAGTCCACTTCCCCATGTGCACGGGTGGAACACTTAGCCAATCTTCTGAGGAACAGAGTGAACAGTCAACGGTATCCTAGTGTATATGAAGGCTGGAGACCAAAACTGTAGAGGACATTGAAAAATCAGATGGTAAGGAGATTCCTTTGGGACAATAAGATCCCTCGGTCCAGCAAGGGACCCAGGATGGCTACAGCCCCAGGCCCAGTGCCTGCCAGGTCTGCTGCAGAATTCTTTGGAGAGTGCCAAGTCAATGGCTCCCTCCCCTGCCAAACAGGGAGGTTTGAGCAGCACCAGGATGGACCTGGATGCTTGAAGTTGCTGGGGGGAATAAGGATGAAGTGGCAAATATACAGGGGCGGTGTGCACTCACTGAGACTATGGACAACAGCTGGGAAGAGTTGGACCCTAACCTAGATAGTCTATGGTCTGGTTGGAGAGTTGGGCTGTGTGAGAAGCCAGGCGCTTGTTTGGAATGGCAGGTTTGAACAGGAGGAATTTTTTCAAAAAGAAAAAAAAAGAGGCACTCAGTGGCTGTTCAGGGAATTCTCCCAGCAGCTGTCCCTGCCTCTGCTGGCTGCACCCTGAGGCAGGGAAGACTCTAGGATCAGGAGATCCTCAGGAACTGGCCTCATTTCCCTTGGAGCTTGAGTCTAAGAGCCTCCTCTGAGGAGCACTGTCTGAGCATGAAACTAAAATTTTAACTTTGGCCCCAGGAGGTGCCTCTCACTACATCTTTTCCCCATCCCTGCCCTTGGTCAGGGATCCTTCAGTGTGGCATGCCCTGTTGCCTGAAATCCCACCACCCTCCAACTTGTCTCCAGCCCACAAAGGTGCTCATCAGAGAAAGCTCAGGTAAATGCAGACCCACCACCAAGCCTTGTCTTCAGGTTGTGTGCAAACTCAGAACTCTCTCCAACCTCTGTGCTGAGACACCTGTGATTCTTTATTCATTCACCTAACCAACAGCATTTATTACGGACCCACTCCCATTAATGCTATCATAGAAGGACTCTGGGTGCCGAAAATGAGTACACATCAACAGAATGAATTTCAAAGCACAAATGAGCAAAAAATACAACTCATAGAACACATATGATATCATCCACTTAGATCTGGTTCAAATGAAGAAAAACTAAACTATGATGAGACACATACAGGTGACTAAAGATAATGAGAAGCTGGAATGTGAGAGCACATGATTTAACGTTGTGGTTATTCCCCCATGGAATGGGGAGGAGGGCATCTCAGATACTGGCAGAGTTCTCTTTCTCAGGTTTCCCTCTCCTGATACTAAGACTTCTCCAAATGCAAGTTGATTTTTTTTATGTCAACTGTATTGGATATTGATGGAGCCTGCTCATATTCTCTCTGCCACACATTCCCAACAGTGCTGACAGTGTCTGGCCTTCTGACTCTGCCTGAGGGGTCATGGGACCATGAAGTTAATGCTCCTGCACCCCTGCACATTGCCTCCTCTGCAAGCAGGTGTAACCAGGTGACAACAGAGCTCCTACCAACAGGATGTGGGCAAGGGAGGCCCAATGGTTCCTAGTGCCAGATTTAAGAAGTGGCTGTGCCTTCTGCATACTCCTTCCCTTTTGGTAGGCTGGATCCAGGGCAGGGAGGATGAATTGCTGGATAAATCTTCAGATGGAGGAGAGCCACCTTCCCAACAGGAAGTCACACTCTGAATTCTTCAGTAAATAAGCAGTAAGCTTTCATATTAGAGATGGGACTTTAGGGGTCTTTTTGCTATAGCAGCTATAAACACAAACTGAGACAGACCTAAGTTATCTGCAGAACTACCGAGGAAAGTGTCATTGGGAGATCTGTGTCTGGAAGAAAGAGCTACATTCCTGTGGTCTGGTCAAGTACAGGTCAAGCATATGCTCCAGGCAAGAGAAGCAGCCCCACACTTGTTCTCAGCCCAAAGCACAGAGGTAGGTAGTTGACAGTTCTGCACTTTGAAAACCTAAATTGCCAGAATGAATGTCTGACACCTGTAACCCACAATCATCTAATATGATTAGGTCAAACAGCCCTACTTAGCCTATTAGGGAAAAAAATCTGATAAAGCTACAAGTAAGCATAGATCATCATGTCTTGCCCTAATTAGGTGCCGCAGCCCGCTGCAGCAGGGTGGTCGTGGGATAGGGTGAGGGACGAAATAAAGGAGAGGACCAAATGCTCTGCTGGCATAAGGCAACTTTATTCAGAGCTACAAGTCTTTTTATACACATCAGGGATAGATAACAACTAGCTGAATACAAAGGCCAAGTTATTTGTCATTTCCTTGAGAACAAGTCCTTCCTCTT
>PVJI01026536.1:0-18891 GCA_004026765.1 Micronycteris hirsuta | reverse complement strand
ACCAATTCAAAAGAACCTTTGCACTCCTATGTTCATAGCAGCACAATTCACAATAGCCAAGTGCTGGAAACAACCTAGGTGCCCATCTACAAATGAATGGATCAAGAAACTATGGTACATTTACACAATGGAATTCTACGCAGCAGAGAGGAAGAAGGAGCTTATACCTTTTGCAACAGCATGGATGGAACTGGAGAGCCTTATGCTAAGTGAAGTAAGCCAGGCAGTGAGGGACAAATACCATATGATCTCACCTTTAACCGGATCATAACCAACAAAAGCAGAAAGCAAGCAAAACATAACCAGAGACACTGAAATTAAGAACAGTCTAACAATAGACAGGGGAGAGGGGGGTGGGGACAATGGCGAGAAGATTTTTTAGGAATCACTGTAGAGGACACATGGACAGAACTAATGGGGAGGAGGGAGGTTGGGGGGGAGGGACGGGAGGGGAAGGGAGGGGGGAGGGGAGAGGCTGCAAATAACTGTAATTAAACAAAAAATTAATTAAAAAATAAGAAATAAAAAGAGAGATGATTTATGTTTAAGCACTTGAAAAACTAAAAGTAGCAAACATAAAACTGTTGAGGACTGGTCTGCCTGGCAATTGTAACTCAGCCTTATGGGAAAGCCCATATGAGCATGGGGCATGCAGGATTCCAAATTCATGGTTGGGTTCTGTCATGGGAAATCAGGCCTGCATTATACCTAGGCTGCTTTGTGACTTGCTCTTGGCTAAAACTCTCTCACCCTGGACTGAGGCAGCTGCTGCTTGCTGCATATCTTTGAAGTGGCTTCCTGAAGTCTGTGCTAATTCTTCCAAGGATTAAAGTGTAACCAGACCAATTACTCTTATCATTCCTTTGCATTTGCAACATTCTTTCCTTGTTAATCTGTAAGAAGTAATCTGTAACATCCTTTCCGGTTGCCATGTGTAAAAAGTTATTACCTAAAGCAAACCTAAGTATAATGAATGAAAACCTTCTCTGATGTATGCTATGAGAAAGCCAATAAAAGCCTGTCAAGGCAAGGGTCGAGGCGCTCTCCTCTTGATAGAGTGGCCATACAGTCTCCTTTTTTCTCCACAGGATTTATGTAGTCCCTGTGCATTTATTTACAAATCGGCCACAGCGTATGGATTCTGCAGGACAGGATCTGCCACATAAAACAGCATTTTTAAAAGGGTAGATTCAAGACTTGTGCAGAGCTACCAGCAGCCATAATTAAATAATTATATTTATCCTGATAATTTATATTAGTGGGTTCCGATACAGACCCATATATAAATAAAAGCTCACATTTCAGAAACAAGGATGTAGATTTATGCATATCCAATTGGTGTGTAAATAAAGCCTATATCATTATCATCACTACCAGTATCATCATCTTCATCATTGTCATCACTACTCAGGTTGAGCAACCAAAATGTGTCAGGTATGTTACAGGATCTTTTCTTCCCTGCTATCATTAATTCTCACAGAACCCCAAGTGTCTGCTCTGTTATTATCCTCATTTGAGAAAAAAGGAATTTAAGGCTCCATGTGATTGCCAGTGTTTTCCAAACTGTAGTCAAAATGACCTGAATATATATATAATTTTAAATGTAGATGCCCGCATCTCACCAGAAAACTATTGAACCAGGCTCTCTCTCTTTTTAATTATTTCATTGTTGTTCACTTACAGTTGTCTGCATTTACCCCCCACCCCCAACCCCAGGCAAACCCACCTCCCTCCCTTGCTTCCACCCTCCCACTTGGTTTTCTCCATGTGTTCTTTATAGCAGTTCCTGAATACCCTGTCCCTATTGTCCCCTTCCCCCTCCCCTCTGGTTACTGCCAGATTGTTCTAAATTTCAATGTCTCTGGTTATAATTTGTTTATCTTGTTGTATTTTGCTTGCTTACCTCACAAGCGTCTTGGCTGTGACTGATCTGAGTTCCCCGGTAGCTGATCTGGCCTTGGTGCCTTCTCTCATGAATTCTTATATAAAACTCCTTAACATTTCATATAGTAAAGGCTGCATGATGATGTACTCCTTGAACTTGACCTTATCTGAGAAGCACTTTATCTGCCCTTCCATTCTAAATGAAAGTTTTGCTGGATAGATTATTCTTGGTTGTAGGTCCTTGCTTTTCATGATTTAAAATAATTCTCTCCAGCCTCTTCTTGCTTGGAAGGTCTCCTTTGAGAAATCCGCTGACAGTCTTATGGAAATTCCTTTGTAGGTAACTGTCTCCTTTTCTCTTGCTGCTTGTAAGATTCTTTCCTTATTCTTGATCTTGGGTAATGTTATTATGATGTGCCTTGGTGTGTTCCTCTTTGGGTCCCACTTCTTCGGGGTTCTCTGAGCTTCTTGGACTTCCAGGAAGCCTATTTCCTTTGCCAGATTTGGGAAGTTCTCATTCATTACCTGTTCAAAAATACGTTCAATTTCTTGGTGTTCCTCTTGTCCTTCTGGCAGCCCTATGATCCAGATGTTGGGTTGTTTATAAATGTCTCTGAGGTTCCTGAGTCTCTCCTCATTTTTTTTGAATTCTTGTTTCTTCCTTCTGGTCCACCCCATTGGTTTGAGTCCCAGCTTCCTTTTTTTCCCTATTGGTTCCCTGTAAATCTTCCTCCATTATCTTTATCGTATTCTTCATTTGTTCAATTATTTGCGTCCACCTTTCTTCCAGTTTTGTGAGCATCCTGATTACCAGTGTTTGAAACTGGGCATCTGTTAATTTGGCTATCTCTTCTTCTGTTAGTTGTAATTTGTTCTGATCTTTCATTTTGGCCATTTTCATTCTTTTTTATCTCGGCACACCTGTTGGAGTCTTAGGTGTTTGTCGGTGCCTGGCAACCTGGGTCGTTTTTTTGTGACGTTTCCTCTGGGGGCAGGGCCTGGGAGGGAGCAATGGTGTCTGCTGTTCACCATTGCTCCCTATCACCCTCTGCTCCCCAGTTCTCCATTGCCTTTTCCACCAGTCTCAGCCCTGCTGGTTCCCACTGGCCTCTCTGGTTATGCCACCGGCCTGCGAGGTTCACCCGTTGCTCGGGATCGTGTTTTGTTTAGGTGCTTGAGGGGTGAGTTCCTCCGGGCAAACTGCCTCTCACTCTGCTCCTCCGCTTAGTTCTGCCCCGCTTACTGGCCTGGATGTACATCCTCCCCAACTTCCTGCGTGTCGAACTTCCCTTCAGTTCGATTCTGTCCATTCTGGTTGTTTATTTTTTGCTATTGAGTTCGTTGTTTAAACTCTCTGGTTGTAAGCGGCAGCGAAGTGCGTTCACCTACACCACCATCTTGGCAGAAGTCCATGAACGAGGCTCTCTTAATAGTGGATCCCAGGCAGCAGGAAATTTATTTCCAGGCTTTACAGATGATTCTGTTAAGGAGGTGGATTACAAATGACTGAGCTAAGTAACTTCCTCAGGGTCACATAGCTGGGAGCAAAGCTGGGCCTTAACCTAGTTTGGGCATTGAACTCCCATGTCAGCTCTTAACCACTTTTCTATATTGCCTGATTGTCAAAAACAATGATCTAACTTAATAAGTAATTTTAGTGTCTTTAATTGGTTTGTCCACATTATATATTCCCTGTTAAACTATACAGCAAGCTTTTCCCTTAATTATGATTTAGATGTTTACAATGAATACCTTAGTTCCCAAGCATATTTTATACTGTGGCCAACTTCTAATGATATGGTGGCATTTACCTATAGCTGAATAATGACTGAAGATTAACGTCACAAAATGCATGGGTCTGTGTTTGACTGTAGGAACTCAAAACCAAAGGTTGGAGAGTGTCCATTTAGTGTTGATGGAGTTTTGCACAAAAGGCTGTGAGGTGATATGGAAGGGGCTGGGCCTAGGGACAGTGGTAGAAGCCTGTGCACAGATTGGACAGTAGTATAAGCCAGTGCTTTTACCAATTAAAGTCTCATGAATTTCATGGAAGTCATATTATAATGCAGACAATGATTTAGCATTTCCCAAATGGACATTTCTAACCTCCTAGCTAATGCTAAAGCTGCTCATTCAAGGGTACAAGAAATTGCAGCCCTAAGGCAGCTATGAATAGATCCATTCTCAGAAGACTGAGTACAGTCTTGGTTAACAAAGGATACCGATTGGGGGGAAATGTTATAGTGGACACTCAGAGATATGCTTCTGATATGAAGAATGATATATGCAACAGGGAAGAAGTCATTGCCCAGCAAAGAATCTGTTATCTATTATGAAAAGTTTATTAGGTTAATTATAAAATACACTAAAACAATGATAGAGGGCTTACAAACATGTGGTTATGAAAGTTATATATATTTGGAAATATTATTTATAAGCCAAAAGGCTGAATTCTAAGCCAACATTGGTTGAACCAGCTCAGACAAAGTGGAGGGCACTCCTGAAAATGCTGATATTCTTGGGAGGTAAGCCAAGATTCCCATGGCATGTGACCCATGGAACGTTATCTCTAGCTCAGACAACAGTGTTTCTTCCCATTGTTATGGTCACACCCTTGTCAGGTGATAAATGGCATGATTATCTTAAAAGCCACATAGAAATAAAATAAGTGGTAATGGGAACCAAGTAATGTGCTTTGGCCTGTTGCATTTTGGGAAAGGAAAAGTCTGGCGAGGATTTGTGGTGGGTGTAATTGTATAAGAGACAAAAAATTGAAAAAAAAAACAACAAGAGAAAGGGTCTAACTTTAGGTAGGAATGTAATGAAACCACAAATACAAGTGCATCTCAGTTATTTAAGCCTGAAACTGTCATTAAGTGAAAATATACTAGGTGTTGTGAATCTCATTGAATCCCTTCCTTTGACAAGGTATGTGAAAGCATTCTGAGACTGCAAAGGATGGAGTTCCCTCTTCGATTAAGATGGCTTCTCTGACTTAGCTTGGGACTTTGATAGCTTGGCATATAACTTACAGCCCACAGAGAGAGTCAAACTAATGTAAGTGATTGGGACAGAAGGGAGGAGGTGAAAAACTCCATAGTGACCCTCAAGTAAGGAAAGGTCCTTGATAGTAGACACATCATTGCCTTGGGCTCTGCAGTGTTGACATAAAACAGGCTGAAATCAGGGCTGCCTTAAGAGGCCAGCAGGAGGTGAGTTAAGTGAAAACATTGACAGTCTGAAGGTCATATCCCTCTGATCTAACAGAGACCTCCTCCATCAGTTCCTGCAAATAGCTACCAAGACTACAAGAGCTTTTGATTTTTTTGAGAAATTAAAATTCTTAATTTTTATATAAAATTATCTGTTTTTTAAATCAAGTCATTAACAAAATCAAATTAAAAATGAAAAGAGCACTATCAGCCAAGTGAAATAACCACATGAGAGAGTGTAAATGTGGTGGCTTCTGGATTATATTTTTATGCAAGTTCAGCAAAAACATGGGTTTTTAGAAATTGCATCCAGAGGTGGGGTACAATGTCAGAGCAAGAGAACATAGGGTGCTCTGGGCCCATTCTTGTCCAACTATCCTTACCCTGTTCTCTCTCTCCCTTTGCACTTCCAGGTCTTGACATTATGTTATACACTTACTTGTGATTTTCATTTTCTAACAACCCTCTCCCCCCAACTAGAATAAAATCTCCATGAGAGCAGTTACCTGTCTTTTTGTTCATGGCTGTGTTCCCCAATACTTCAACTGGATCTAGTATGTAAGCAAATGTTTAATAAACAAGTGCCAAGTAAATGATAAAGCATCTTTCCATGCCTCCACATGAAACTTTCAAGCCAGGATGAGCCTGTATCGTTGGCTCTGTATTTCAGGGTCCAGTGTCTAATTCCTAGCAATTCATGAGGTTTCTTTGGGCCAGAACAACCCAGGATAATTTCTATCCAAAAAAAATGTAAAGCAAATAAAACATTGCCAAATCTAACTTATATTTTTAAAAAATTCTACATGATAGGGAAATACATATCCACTCGTGGTATATATTTAGCTGTCATCATGAAAATACTGTTTGAAATCATATGAAGCGAGAACCTTCATGAAGAAAACATAGCTAAGCAAGCAGATTCAGGATCTATGTGGTCAGGACCTCTGCTGACACAGTGCTGTACTGATAACAGCAGAATATAAGTGATGCCCTCTTCTCTAAGACAGGGGGAGGGGGAATAATGAGGGAAAAGTGGGGAAGGGTCAAGGAATATGTATAAAGACCCATGGATAAAGACAACGAGGCAGAGAGATTGGAATCAGGGAGGTGTTAGGTGGGTAGGGAAGGGGAGAGTTATAGGGGAAAAATAGGGACGACTGTAATTAAACAACAATAATTTTTTAAAATAATTCTGCATAATGTAAATGGGTATGAGAATAGAAATCAATGCTAGGGGACTTGTAGTTATTGCTGGAAAAAGAAAATTCTCATCTCTAAATCCAGTATTATCAAGAAAAAAAGAGGCATCTCGTCTGTGGCTGAACATAAAGTTGGCACTCTTTTGCTTGGGGAAAAAACTCACTCTATACTATTCAGATAAGCAAAGCTCAAAATGACTACACACACACACAAGTTTTTAACCACCTTCTGTCTGAAGAAAATAGCTATGCAATTTTTATGCCCTAAGTATAAACTAATTTTTGAATTCCACACAAAAGCATCCTTCCTGTACCAGTCTCCCTTTCTACAGTTGAGTCCACAAAAAGACTACAAATATATTTCCCTTCAAGAAAGAAAAAATATATTTAAAGGACAGTCCAGACCTTTTCTAAAACCACTTACTTAAAAAAATTAGGACAGATTATATATTTAAAACTGGACTCCATCTAAAGAGCACACCAGAAAATTGTTCAAGGCCTTGGGCTTGCTCTGTGCTTGTGGCTCTTGTCCTGCTGAGCATGATTAACACAAGGAGTAGAACTTCAGTGGCCTGGTCTTCTGGCCTGCTGCATCAGGATGATGCTCAGAACCACAATTATTGTGGTATCGCTTTCGGTTTGGAAGAATTAAGCAAGAGCACAAAAATTATAGAGCCATGGATTTCCTTTATCATATAGAGACTGGGGACAAGGAGAAAGAAATGACCAGGAACCTTCTGTACCAAGAAGGAAGTGTGCAGTCATGAGCAGACAGAAGCTGAGTAGAGATAGGGCTGGACCCAGATCCCACTGAGCCCTGCTGTATCTCCCTGGCTGATCTTGAATAATATACAGACTCTTAGACATCACTTTCTTATTTTTATTATTATTATATCTTATTGATTATGCCGTCAAGTAAGGAAAGGTCCCGGATACTAGATGCATCAGTTGTCCCAGTTTTTCCTCCTTTGCCCACCTCCACCCAGCACCTGCCACTCACTCAGACAACCCCCACTCATTTTTCATGTCCAAGGGTCATGCATATAAGTTCTTTGGCTATTCCATTTCCTATACTGTACTTTACATCTCTATGGCTATTCTATAACTACCTATTTACACTTTTTAATACCCTCACCTCTTCACCCATTGCCCTACAACCCCTCGCATTGGGCAACCATCAAAACACTCTTCATACCCATGGTTCTGTCATCGTTCTTGTTTGCTTAGTTTGCTTTTTAGATTCAATTTTTGATAGATATGTATTTATTGCCATTTTATTATTCATAGTTTTGATCTTTTTCTTAAATAAGTCCCTTTCATATTTCAAATAATAATGGTTTTGTGATGATGAACTCCCTTAGATTTTTCTTGTCTGGGAAGCTCTTTATCTGCCCTTTGATTACAAATTATACTTTTGCTAAGTAAAGCAATCTCAGCTGTAGATCCCTACTTTTCATGACTTTGAATATTTCTTGCCAATCCCTTCTAGCCTGTAACGTTTTTTAGTTAATTTATTTATTTTTGTTCAGTTACAGTTGTCCTACTGTTTTCCCTATTGCTCACCCCTCTTGTATCCCCTCCAGTCCCACAGTCCATCCCCACCCATAGTCTGTGCCCATGAGTACTCTGTTCCTATTTCTTTGCTTCCGGCACTCAATCCACTGAGCCACATGAGCCAGGGTTGCATAGGATATTTTGAATTGGTGATTCAGTATTCTTAGGGTATAATCTCAGTAGTGGGATTGCTAGATCTAAAAGTAGTTCCATCTTCAGTTTTTCGAGGAAAGTCCATACTGTTTTTCACAGTGGCTGCACCAGTCTGAATTTCCACCAAGGGTGTACTAGGGTTTCCTTTTTTCTACAACCTTGCCAGCACTTGTTGTTTCTTGATTTATTAATGATGGCCATTCTCACCCATGTGAAGTGGTATCTCATTGAACTTTTAATTTTCATCTCTCTAATGGCTGGTGATGTTGAGCATTTTTTCATATGAGTATGGGTCTTCCATATGTCATCTTTGGAAAAGTGACTGTTCAGGTCCTTTGCCCATTTTTTAATTGGATTTCTTGTCTTCTTGGCATGGAGTCCTGTGAGTTGTTTATATATTTTGGAGATCCAACCCTTGTCAGAGGTATCATTGGCAAATATGTTTTCCCATACAGTTGGTTCCCTTTCCATTTTGTTGATGTTTTTTCTTTAGCCATGCAGAAGCTTTTTAGTTTGATGTAGTCCCATTTGTTTATTCTTTCCTTTATATCTCTTACCCTAGGGGATATATTGGTGAAAATATTGCTGCATGGGATATCTGAATTTTTCCTGCCTATGTTTCCCTCTAGGACTTTTTTGGTGTCACAACTTATATTTAAGTCTTTTATCTTCAGTTTATTTTGGTGTATGGTGTAAGTTAGAGGTCTAGTTTCATTTTTTTTCATGTACTTGTCCAGATCTCCTAACACCATTTATTGAGGCTATTTTTTTTTTAAAGGCATTCTTTTTTTTTTTTTAAGATTTTATTTATTTTTTAGAGAGAGGAGAAGGGAGGGAGAAAGAGCAATGTATGGTTGCCTCTCACATGGCCCTCACTGGGGACCTGGCCTGCAACCCAGGCATGTGCCCCGACTGGGAATCGAACCAGGACCCTCTGGTTCCCAGCCCGCGCTCAATCCACTGAGCTACACCAGCCGGGCGTTGAAGAGGCTATTTTTACTCCGTATTAATATTCCTGCCCCCTTTGAGAAATATTAACTTACTATATTGACATGGGTTTATTTCTGGGCTCTCTAAAGTTTCTTTTGAGAAATCAATCGACAGTTTTATGGGAACTCCCCTGTACGTAACTAACTGCTGCTTTTAAGATTCTCTCTTTATAGCCCTGGCTGGTGTAGCTCAGTGGATTGAGCGTGGGCTGGGAACCAAGGGATCCTGGTTCGATTCCCAGTCAGGGCACATGCCTGGGTTGCAGGCCTGGTCCTTAGTGAGAGCCATGTGAGACGCAACTATACAATGCTGTTTTTGTCCCTCTCTTCCTCCCTCCCTCCCCCTCTCTCTAAAAATAAATAAATAATTTAAAGAAAAATATTCTCTCTTTAACCTTTGTCATTTTAATTATGATAAGTCTTGATATGGGTCTCTTTCCATCATCTTGATTAGGACACTCTGTGCTTCCTCAACTTGCATGTTTATTTCTTTCACCAAATTAAGGAAGTTTTCTTTCATTATTTTTGAAAAAATATTTCCAATTTTTTTCTATTTTTCTCCTTCTGGCACCCCTATGAGGTAGTGTTGGAATGCTTGATGTTATCCCACAGGCTACTTACACTATCCTCATTTTTCAGGATTCTTTTTTCTTCTTATTGTTCTGATTGGTTGTTTTTTTGCTTCTTTACATTACAAATCATTGACCTGATTCTTGGCTTCATCCACTCTACTGTTGTTTCCCTGTAAATTGTTTTTTATTTCAACTAGTGTATCATTTGTTTCTGACTATCTCTGTTTTATGCTGTTGCTGTCTTCACTAATTTCCGTAAGCATCCTTATAACCAATGTTTTGAACTCTGAATCTGACAGATTGCTTATCTCCCATGTGTTTAGTTGTTTTTCTGGAGTTTTGATCTATACTTTCATTTGGTCTGTGTTTCTTTGTCTCCTCATTTTGGCTACCTCCCTGTGTTTATTTCTGTATATTAGGTAGAGATGCTATGCCTCCCTGTATTGGTTGTATGGCCTAATGTAGTAGGTGTGCCTGTAGGGTTTGTTGGCATAGCCTGCCCTTTCATCCAAGCTGGGTACTTAATGTGTACTCTTCATGTTTTCTGAGTGAACCCACCTCATATTTGAGCCTTGATTGCTCAATGGGAGGTCAATGGAAGGGATTTTCCCAGGCAAGTCAGCTGCAAGGACTGGGTGTGACCACTGACAACAAACCTCCACCATCTGTGGAGGATCAGCTGTTCAGGGGAAGGGTGCTGGTGCTCCTATGTGGTCTGTAGCTATCCACTTGGTATGCAGGTTCTGGGTTTTCCCATGTGTGGTGCAGGCCATGGTCAGTTCCCACCTGTATTCTGCTCAAGGCCACCCTGCATGAGCTATAAAGCAATCTGAGATGGATGTTACTTGTGCTGGCTTGGAGATTCCCAGGTGAAGCTAAGCTGTGAACCTAAGCTGGCTGATGCTAGTTTTGGACCAGAGATCACTTAGCAAGTGGTAGGATGTCTAGGGGCTCACTGATGCTGGCTGTTGTCTGAGAAGATTTAAGAAGTTATAAAGCATGATCCAAGACCAGAAATTGATATGGAAAAGCAATTTTAACAGCCTGGGTGGATCCATAAGCTAGGTGGGGCAGAGTCTCAGGGGATCTTCAGGGCAGGCAAACAGTGTTAGCCAGGTTGATGGAATCTCAGATATGGCACCTGCCTGCTGTCTCTGTGGCTGTGTGAAGGCAGGGTTCAGAAAAGTGACAATAGCCTCTGCCCACTTTTCTTTCTGGAAGAAAGCTGTCCTCTAGAACTTGCCTTGATGCCAGACACTTTAGTCCCCCCCTGTATGCCACTGGTGCCTTTCAAGCTGTTATCCCAGTGCTGGAACTCAGAAGTGAGTTAAGTCCGTGTGTGAGTTCTTGAAGAGGAACTTCTTGGGACTCCAGAAGTTTCTCCCACCAACTCAATCCCCACTGGTTTTTGCAGCCAAAAGGTATAGGAACTTATCTTACTGATACTAGAACCCTGGGTTAGTGACCTGGTGTAGAGCTTGGACTCCTCACTCTAGAGGTATCTCTCCCAAATTTTTATCCACCACACATGAATATGGGACCAGCCCATTCCATGTCTCCTACCAGTCTGGATGGATGTGGTTTCTATAAACTTGATTTCTGATGGTTCTGAATGATGGTTGTTCTATAGTTTAGTTATAATTTTGATGCGATTGTGTGAGGAGGTAAGCTGTGTTTACCTATGCCACCATCTTGACTGGAAGTCAGGCCTCACTGTTACATGAGAAGATTTAAAGATTCCTCACTTCTTAATGCCCTATTCTTCCAAGTCCTGCACCTAGCACATGCTCTTATATAGATAGAAATCTAATGAACCGTGTTTTTTTCCCTATTTATTCCATTCCCTTCCCTCCATCCACATACAGAAATCAATACTGGTAAAGGTGCACATCTTAATTCTGCCTCCCTACTCCAGGTGCTTTTAATGAAATTCTGAAAAAGCCAAAAGAACTGATCACTAAATTCTTTGAAGAATGTGGCAGACTTGGATATGAGCTGTTCTGATGCCTTTTAAGGCGTGTGGTCATGTTTAGGATGCTTTTAGCTAGGTGGGCCTGGCTACTCCTACCCAACACAGCTGTCTCAGAACAGGTAGATTAGCTCTTGGGGGCTCACGGTGCTGGAAGAAACTCTGTTAGGCTACAGTTCCTGCCAGAATTTTAATTCTTCCTTCTTTCTATCACAGGTGTTACTTCTCTCTTGTCCAACTAGCATCTAAGTCTGACAGATATAGAAATGATAATAGTTGTAACACAGAAGTCCTAATGTTTGTTTGTTTTCAAAAATGGATCTTTGCCTTCAGGAAACCTATCTCTCAGCAACCAGATATTCCTCTTTGTAATTAAAAGAATATAGATTTCTTGTCCATTCCCTTATTCACAGACACATAGAAGCTTAGTTCCCATCAGTTTTACCCTGTAGTTCTCAATCAGGGATACGTATAAGAATAACCCCAAAGACTTTTTCAATGTGTGAATGCCACATGTAAAGGTATATTTGGTGGTTTTAGACGTAGCAGTGGTGTTAGCATAAAATTCCCCCCATTTGGGCCTCTTCCAGAGATGAGCACTCATCTTGCTACGGCTCATTTCAGAAGTTGAAAGGTATTCTGCACTAAATTGTCAAATAAATAATCCCTAGCTCATATCCAGATATTTCTATAAGTCCAACTAGTAATGTTGCAGACTCACTTCAAAGTATGGTGACTTGTTAGAAAGTCTTATGGTAAGGTGAATAAAACCCTGGGATCGATTTTATTTTAAAAAATTTAAGCAAAAAACACAAAAGTAATAGGGCTTTCCTTCAATGTGAAGAGTTTGGGTCAAGGAGTTTTGCATTGACTTTTCATGGAAATTTGTAATAAGTTAGCTATGTTCTGTCCTTTCTGGCTTCCAGTGTCATTGTTGTGCAAGAAGTTGTAATTATTCTCCTGTTTCACAAACTATGTTCTTCAGTTCTGATCTCAGTCTTCTCTCTCTCTCTCATTAATCACTAAGAGTTCACTCACATAAATATCTGGGGAGAATATTTGGCCATTGCATTTTCTAGATCACTGAATAAACTCTCTCAAGTGATCTGTGTGCACATGTTTAATTCAAAGAGTGTTATATGAGGCAACGGTTGTATCTGAATACACACATGAACTGAGATTCTCCAGGACAGGGAATTCCTAACTTCCCAAGAATACCAATCCTAGAAAGAGGAGAGGAGGGGCATTCTCCTGGAATGTTGAATGCATCCAAAAGGAAATACTTGATTGTTTTAAAGACTTCTCACTGTATATTCAAAGCCAAAAAGAAAATTCAGAAGTCCCAGGTGAATGTAAACAGATGAGAGTGCTGTGTGTTGGAGAAAAATGTACTCTTAGGAAAAGTCAAGCTTTTTCCAAATGAAGAAGACTAGGGTAGGATTATCCAATTGAATTGATAGAAATCAAACCTATGCCAACAGCATAAAAAACTGGGATACTCAATAAGAAAAAGTGCGTTTAAGTTATTGTATTGTGACTGTCCCTGGTTTGGGGCAGCAAGCGATTAAGCACTAATTTAATGCTTCCTGAAAAAACACATAAAATATTAATTCTCCAAATTACTCTAAACTTACCAATTAAGAAAGCTCCTATCTTGGTGAGTTGGAAGCAGCATCCTATGATGGAAGAGAAGTCATGAGCTTGAGGGTAGCTCACCCACCTGTGAGCTCATGAATGCCATGACCCCCGCTGAACATCTCATGGCTTCCTTTTCCTTAGTGAAAGGTCAGTTCAGGAATTAACTGAATATGCATGTGGGTGTTCAGAACCATCCTGCCTGGTTTCAGGAGCTGTAACCCCACCAACAGACAAAAAGTCCCCATGGCTAGGGGACCTTGAGACCATAAGCCACTAAAGAGACAAAACTTATCCTCCTGGCAGAGGCGCAGCCTCTGCCCGCTTTATGTCACTCTGCTTGGCCCCTGGAGGATGGCTGGACAGTAAATGATGGGTAAGATTCCTCAAGAAAGGAGAAACCTAAGACAAGCACAGTCACGAATGGGCCATCAGGGAAGGACTTAGGGGGTTGTGGAGAAGGGACAAAAAAACCTCACTCCTCAGCTTGATCATAGCTTGAGTCCTCATTCTATCTGTAAAAAGTCTCCTAATATCTTGGCTGCCTTGCTTCCCCTGCCTAATTCAGGCCTGAAACAATGCCAAAGTGGGGTGCAGACCTGTGCTGGAACTGGCAGTTCCCAGTGGGGGGCAATCAGGCCTAAGAAAGAATGCCTAAGAAAGTCCAGTGAAACCTGATTTGCTAAGAATGTCCTCAATATAAATGTTAAGGGTCCGAGCACAAAGTAAGTTTGTTTCCCAAGGTTTTACAGCCAATTGACATCACCCTGTCTACCAGATCATGACTCAAAAGGACCCCCATGATCCCAGAAGTGTTATCTGTAAACCATACCTCCTTTTTCGATGTGCATTCCCTATGCAAGCTAAAATCAATAAAAGCCCATTGAGAGAGAGGCTCGAGACCTTTCTCCTCTAAGAAACGGGTCAGCCTTTCCTCCCCAAGCAGATCATGTCTTGGAAGAATTAGTCTCATCCACAGGGGCCCAGGGGAGCTCTGTGGGCAGAGCCCACCAACATGTGAACATGTACTTAGTAAATCTGCAAAGTGTATGCAAATGTGAATGTTTATTTATCTTTTAAACAAAACCCTCATTTAAGGGTTGGTTGAGTACATATTCTCAGGGCAGCACTAAGGCCAAGTAAGTGGGGATTCCACCTCAAATAGGCAGCTCCATTTGCTTCCCTGCTCTGCAGTTACACACTGGAAACTTTGGAGCAGTGACTTAACCCAGTTATCTCATAGATAAGGTAGGAACAATGGTCAAACTCATGACTTCAGATTGTGATGAGTAGATAAGAATTCATACAGGAAAAGCATCCAACACAAATCATGATTCATTGTATCCTACAGATGTGGTGCTGTCATCAGAATTTGTAAAACTTCTGAAATATGGGAAGGAATGGACTAAGAGGGATGTCTGAATGAAGTTGAGTAATATCCCTCCTGGGACAGTCATCAGCTGCAAGAGGTCCCTCTAATGAACTGGCAATCTCCTCTGTGGCGTGCCTGACTCTTAGTCAACAGGAGAGAGCACTGCTCTGGTCTCCAGTTGTATTTCTGTGTGCCCAAATCTCATGTAAGGTAATCAATCACACCACGGCAAAATTTGCAACTGCCATTTTGGAAGGACCATCATAGAATGATTTTTGTTCAGGTATACACTTGCTACAACTGTACTTCCACATCACAAAAGAGGAGTTGGCATGAAAAGAGCATTACCTTAAAATGAAGTACAGTTGAATTTGGGGTGGATGAAAGCAATAGGGAGGAACAGGTGATGGATCTCAAATGTGAGAACTTCACTTGAAAGAATTTCTGGGCAGGACATCTGCAATAAGCTCTGGACTGAGGCACATTCCACTATGAGTGAAGATGATTTATAATGGAATGATGTAGATGGGTTCTTATACTCAGAAAAACATACTGACCTTCACACTACAGAGGTGCAGCAGCATAATGACCCACCACGTGTATGCGCATCAATTCCTGGGGAAAATCCAATGAAGTTAACTCAGTGTGGATCTCAAGCAAACAAAATCAGTGACATTACTCACATGAAAATCTTGGTGCCTCCGTCTACCACCAAGACACTCATGGGCAACCAATATGTGAAAAAAAATTACATGAAGATCATACACATTTGATAAAATGGACAAAATGGAGAGGGGGAAGATGGTGGCGAGATAGGGGGAACAGAGTCCACTTCCTCCTGCCCACTGGTTGATTTTTTGAGGAACGGGGCAAAAACCCAGCAGTATTCCAGCACATATGATGATGGTTGACCAAGAAGATTACAGGGGAATTTGAATGTTCAGACGGTAAGCAGAGTGCTTCAGAAGGAAAAGGTCCCCCTCAGGACCAGCTCGGGGAGCAGGGTGGGGCTTGAGTCCCAGACCCAGCAGCTGCCAGATCGGATGCAAGATTCTTGGGAGGGAGCCAGATTGGGATGTGTGAGTGGCCAGATGCTTGTTTGGTCTGACGGGCGTAAATAGGAAGAATTTTTTGGAGAGGAAAAATAGGAAAAAAAGAGGTGCTCCATGGCTATTTGGAGAGGCCCCGCCCCCAACAGTCCTGAGGTCGGTGTGTGCCTGGAATCGGAGGCCCAGGGAAGTCTGCCTGTAGCACCAGAGCGAGAGCACAGGTGGCCCTCAGCTCGCGGCAGCCGGTGCTTCCATCAAAGGGAATTGGAGACTGTTTGAACTCGGGGACCGAGGCTTTTCCCAGGCCATTCCAGAAGAATTGGGAACAGCTTGCAATCAGCAGCTCCGGGGCCAAGCGCGACTTGTGAAAACAAACAAGGGAAACTAGGGACCGTGTGCACCCAGTGATCCGTGGGCCACTCATGCACAGTTCAAAAATACCAGGGACAGTGCACAACCGGCCCCTCGGCTGAGGCTCGCTGGCGCACAACCCAGGGACAAAGATAAAAGCTAACACAGGTGCGTGGAGCTCTCACCGACAGCTGGGGACAAAGCGCTTGCCATCCAGCCCCAGCACACAGCAGGACCAATCAGCTTTGTGGGAATAAGGCAGAAGCACCCCATTGAGAGGAGCGGCAGACCGGAGCTGCAGACCGCACAAACTCTTGACTCAGAGCGGGTGCCAAACTAGCCAGAGAGGGCATGGAGAAAAACTATTATTTAGACCAGCAAAGAGAAAATAGGCGGTGGGAGAGCTGCCCCTATCAGGTGCACATCAAAAGACCGTTTGGACCCAGAACCACACCGAGGAACTGGGCTGGTGGCTGGACAACAGCAAAGAGTGCACCTCAGAAAGGAAGAAAAGCAAAACTAATATCTTCCCAGCCAGAAGCAGCCTGGCCAGACAGCTTTAAAATCAGAAAGCTGAAGGTTTTTGTTTTTCCTTCTTCCTTTCTGTCCTTTGCTATTTTTTAATTCCTTCTTCTTCCATTTCCTTTAGTATTCCTAGTCCCCTCCTCCTCATATCTCTTTTTTTTTTTTTTTTTTACTTTTTGGTTTTGTTATTTTTTAATTTAAAAAAACATTTAAAAAATTATTCTTTTAATTCATCCTTCCATTCTTTCCTTCTTTATACTTTATTCCTCCTTCCTCCCTTCCTTTCCTTATAGTATTCTTTCTCCCTTCCTTCACTCTTTTTTTTTTCTCTTCTTTCTTTCCCCCTAATCCCCCTCTCTTCTTTACCTACAGGTGAGACATTAAACCTGGAGCTGTGAAAAGACCAGAGTCAGTCCCGGACAGGGGTCAGTCCAAAAAACAGAGACAATGAGACAAAATTAACTTTGCTACTCCAGAGAACTGGACAGATCAATTTAAGAAACAGAGCATAGCAAGAAGAGTCTCAAAAACAATGGGAAGACAAAGAAACAATCCACAAATGAAAGGAAAGGAAAAAGCCCCAGAAAGAATGATAAATGAAACAGAGGCAAGCCAACTATCAGATATTGAGTTCAAAGCATTTGTTATCAGGAAGCTCAAGAAGCTCGATGAGCTCAAAGACAATTTCCAGAAACTATAGGGAAACTACAATGAACTCACTGCAAACTATGTCAACATGAAAAAGGAAATAGAAACTATACACAAGGGCCAAGAGGAAATGAAGAATACAATATCTGAACTGAAGAACACAATAGAAGGAAACAAAAGCAGGCTCAATGAAGAAGAGGATCGGATCAGCAAGCTGGAAGACAAGGTAGAAAAAAACACCCAAAAAGATCAGGAACAGGAAAAGAGACTCAAAAGAATGAAGAGGTATTAAGGGAAATACAGGACAACATGAAACATAATAATATTTGTATAATAGGGATACCAGAAGGAGAAGAAGAAGGGCAAGGGATGGAAAACCTGTTCGAAAAGTAATGATGGAAAACTTCCCTAATCTAATGAGAGAAAAAGTCACACAAGTCCAAGAAACAGAGAGGGTGCCATCAAAAGGAACCCAAACAGGCCCAATTCAAGACACATCATAATTAAAATGACAAAATTCCAAGACAAAGAGAGAATCTTAAAGGCAGCAAGACAGAGACAGGAAGTAACATACAAGGGAGCCCCGATAAGGTTAGCAGCTGAATACTCAATGGAAACACTCCAAGCCAGAAGAGAATGCCAAGAAATATTCCAAGTAGTGAGAACCAAAGGCCTGCTACCAAGGCTACTGTAACCAGCAAGGCTCTCAATTAATTAATATAGATGGCCAAATAAGATGCTTACCAGACAAAAGAAGTCTAAAAGAATACACCTCCACCAAACCAGCTCTGCAAGAGATGCTAAAGGGACTGCTTTAAGGAAAGGAAGGAAAAAAGAGAGAGAAACATAGGAAGGGAAAAAAAAAGACAATGAATAAGTACCTATCAATAATAACCTTAAACAGCCCTGGCTGGTGTAGCTCAGTGGATTGAGCGTGGTCTGGGAGCCAAACAGTCCCGGTTCGATTCCCGGTCAGGGCACATGCCTGGGTTGCGGGCCAGGTCCCCTGTGAGGGCCATGTGAGAGGCAACCATATATTGCTGTTTCTCTCCTTCTCTGTCTCCCTCCCTTCTCCTCTCTCTAAAAATAAATAAATAAAATCTTTAAAAAGAAAAAATAATAACCTTAAACATAAATGGATTAAATGCTCCAATCAAAAGACATAGAATAGTGGAATGGATAAGAAAGTATGACCCACACATATGTTGCCTACAAGAGACCCACCTCAGGACAAAAGACTTACACAGATTGAAAGCCAAGGGCTGGAAACAAGTTTTCCAAGCAAATGGGCATGAAAAAAGAGCCAGGGTAGCTATACTCATATCAGACAAAATAGACTTCTAAAAAAGGGCCATACAGAGAGACCCGGAAGGACACTTCATAATATTCAAGGGAAAAATCCACCAAGAAGACATAAACATTGTAAATATATATGCACCCAACATAGGAGCAACCAAATACATAAAGAAAATCTTGGAAGGCTTCAAGAAAGACATTGATAGCAACACAATTATAGCAGGGGACTTCAACACCCCACTGTCAAAAATGGACAGATCTTCCAAACAAAATATCAGCAAAGCTATTGTGGCATTGAACAATGCCCTGGAAGAAATGGACTTAACCGATATATACAGAGCCTTTCACCCCAAAGAAGCTAAATACACATTCTTTTCAAATGCACATGGAACATTTTCAAAAATAGACCATATGATAGGACACAAAACAAGCCTCAACAAATTCAAGAAAATTGAAATCATACCAAGTATTTTCTCTGACCAC
>PVJI01026535.1:0-18899 GCA_004026765.1 Micronycteris hirsuta | reverse complement strand
TGTGGAAAACAGTATGGAACTTCCTCAGAAAAATGAAAATGGAACTGCCTTTCGACCCAGCAATTCCACTACTGGGATTATACCCTAAGAATCCTGAAAAACCAATTCAAAAGAACCTATGCACTCCACTGTTCATAGCAGCACAATTCACAATAGCCAAGTGCTGGAAACAACCTAAGTGCCCATCTACAAATGAATGGATCAAGAAACGATGGTACATCTACACAATGGAATTCTACACAGCAGAAAGGAAGAAGGAGCTTATACCCTTTGCAACAGCATGGATGGAACTGGAGAGCATTATGCTAAGTGAAGTAAGCCAGGCGGTGAGGGACAGATAACATATGATCTCAACTTTTACTGGATCATAATCAACAAAAGCAGAAAGCAAGCAAAACATAACCAGATACACTGAAATTAAGAACAGTCTAACAATAGCCAGGGGGGAGAGGTTAGGGGACAAAGGGGAGAAGGGTTTTCAGGAATCATTATGGAGGGCACGTTTACAGAACCAAGGGTGAGGAGGGAGGCTGGGGATGCGGATGGGGTTGGAGGGGGAAGGAGGAAGGGAAGGGAGAGGATGCAAATAACTGTAATTGAACAACAATAAAGTAATTATTAAAAAAAGAAACGAGAATTGAAAGAAAAATACACAGTGAGATACCATTCACACCCTTCCGAGTGGCCATTATAACCAAATTAACAATCAACAAGTGGTGGTGAGGTTGCAGTGAAAAGGGAAACATACTGCATTGTTGATGGGAATGCAAACTGGTGCAGCCACTGTAGAAAACAGTATGAAATGTCCTCAAAAAACTAAAAATGGAACTGGCTTTTGACCTGGCAATTCCACTGTAGGATTATACCCTAAGAAGGATGAAACACCAATTCAAAAGAACCTGTGCACCCCAATGTTTGTGATAGAAAAATTTACAATAGCCAAGTTCTGGAAACAGTGTAAGTGCCCATCAGTAAATGAGTGGATCAAAAAACTATTGTACAATTACACAATAGAATACTATAAAGAAGAAACAAAGAAGGAGCTCCTATCTTTGGTGACAGCATGAATGAATCTGGAGAGCATTATGCTAAGTGAAATAAGTCAGCTGGTGAAAGACAAAAACCTATGATCTCACTTACATGTAGAACCTAATCAACAAAACAAACAAGCAAAATATAACCAGAGACATTGAAATAAAGAGCAAACTGACAGTAACCAGAGGCGATGGGGCTGGAAGATAATGGAGGAAAGAAGTGGAATGGTCAAGGAATATGTATAAAGGACTCGTGAACAAAAGGGGGTAAGATTGAAGGTGGGAGGTGGGGGTCATTGGGGCGATGGAGAGCGATGGGTGGAAAATGGAGACAAATGTACTTGAGCCACAATAAAAACTAATAAATAGGGTTGTGAAAATTGGACATATACATGCAGAAAAATGAAACCAGATCACCTTCTTACACCACACACAAGAATAAATTGAAAATGGGTCAATAACTTAAATGTTAGACTGAAACCATTAAATCATAGAAGAAAAATTAGGCAGCAAAATCTTGGACATTGCTCATAAAAATTTTTTATTGGTTATATTTTCCCAGACAAGGGAAGCAAAATAAAATGTAAATAAGTGAGACTGCATCAAGCTAAAAAGATTTTGCACAGCAAGGGAAATCGTCAACAAAATAAAAAGACAACCCAAAGAATCAGAGGACATATTTGCCAATACATCTGATAAGGGGTTAATATCCAAAATTTATAATATATTTACAACACTCAACAGAGAAAAATCAAACAATGCAATTAAAAATGGGCAAAGGGCCTCAACAGACTCTTCTCCAAAGAGTACATACTGATGGCTAATAAATATGAAGAGATGCTCAACATCATTAATAATCATAAAATGCAAATTAAAACCACATTGAGATACCATCTCACACCTGTCAGAATGGCTATCATCAATAAATCAACAAACAACAAGTGTTGGCAAGGATGTCAATAAAGGGGACCACTTTTGCACTGCTGGTGGAAATGCAGACTGGAGCAGCCACTGCGGAAAGCAGTATGGGGGTACCTCAAAAAATTAAAAATGGATCTACCTTTTGACTTTGTGATCCCACTTCTGGAAATATATCTGAGGAAACCCAAAACACTAATTCAAAAGAACATAAACACCCTTATGTTTATTACAGTGTTGTTTACATTGCCAAGATAAGGAAACTGCTGAAGTATCCATCAATAGATGAGTGGATAAAACAACTATGGGACATTTACACAATGGAATTCTACTCAGCTATAAAAAAGAAAATTCTACCCTTTGGAACAGTATGGATGGATCTGGAGAACATTATTCTACATGAAATAAGCCAGTCAGAGAAAGACAAATTCCATATGATTTCACTCACATGTGGAATCTAACAAACACACTGAATTAACAAGCAAAATAGACACCAACTCAGATGGAGAACAGATGATAAATAGTAGACAGGTGAAGTTAGGAAGTGGAGAGATTGAGCAAAAAGGAAAAAGTACTCATAAACATGGACAGCAATGAGGTGATTGCTGGGGGTAAGGGAGTATGGGGGGCCTAAATGGTAATGAAAAAATATATAATAAAGATTATATTTAAAAAAGAAAGTAGGGAGTACAGCGCAGAGGGAAATAAAAGGGAGGAAAATGGGACAACTGTAATAGCATATTTTTAAAATAAATTATGACATTTCAGACCATCAATGAAATTCAGGAAAATACAACAGAGCAGATGATGTCAATATGGAGAATTGTGTGAGGTGCCAAAGTGCCTACTTTGAAGGGAACTGAGTTGTCATTGTTTTATATACATTTCTTGTGTCTCGTATCTTCTTCAGTAAATGTTTCTATTTTTCACAGTGCATGGTTGGATACTTTTTGGATAGACCTCACATATTGATCATGATTTCTTATCCATTCAGCTACCCTATGTCTTTCGATTAGAGCATTTGGTGCATTTACACTTAAAGTTATTATTGCTAGGTTCATATTTATTTATTGCCATTTTGTGCTTAATAAATGCTTTCTTCTCTTTTTTCTTTTCCTTCTTACAGAAGTCTATCATTTCTCATAACTGTTGTTAATGAACTCTTTTCGGGTTTTTTTTGTTTTTTTTTTTTTTTTTGTCTTGGAAGCTCTTATTTTTCCTTCAATTTTAAATGATAGCTTCCCATGTAGAGTTTTCTTGGTTGTAGGACCTTGTTTTGCATCATTTTGAATATTTCAAGACAGTATCTTCTGTCCTGAAGTATCTGTTGAGAAATCAGCTAACAGTCTTACAAAAGCTCCCTTGTAGGTAACTTTCTCTCTTTTGCTGCTTTTAAAATTTTTAACCTCTGCCATTTTAATTATGTGTCTTAGTGTGAATCTCTTTTGGTTTATTTTGTTTGGGATTTTCTGCACTTCCTGGACTTGTAAGTCTGTTTCCTTCCCCAGGTTCAGGAAGTTTTCTGTCATTATCTTTACAAATAGGTTCTCAATCCCTTGCTGTCTCTCTTCTCCTTCTGGTACCCCTATCATACAGGTGTTGTTATGCTTGATGTTATCCCAAAGTTCCCTTAAACTTTCTCACTTTTTAAAGTTCTTGTTTCTTTTTTTAAATATATTTTATTCATTATGCTATTACAGTTATCTCATTTCCCCCCCTTTATTCCCCTCCACCTTGCATCCCCCTCCCACCCACATTCCTCCCCTTAGTTCATGCCGATGTGTTATATATATAAGTACTTTGGCTTCTCCATTTTCTATGTTATTCTTAACCTCCCCCTGTATTTTGTACCTACTATTTATGCTTCTTATACCCTGTATCTTTTGCACCATCTCCCCTCCACTCCCCGCTGATAACCCTCCATGTGATCTCCATTTCTGTGATTCTGTTCCTGTTCAAATTCTTTGCTTAGTTCATTTTTTTTGTTTCAGTTGTTGATAGTTGCTAGTGTCTTGTCATTTTACTGTTCATAGATTTTGATCTTCTTCTTTTCCTTAGATAAGTCCCCTTAACATTTCATATAATAAGGGCTTGGTGATGATGAACTCCTTTAACTTGACCTTGTCTGGGAAGCACTTTATCTGCCCTTCCATTCTAAATGAATGTTTTACTGGATAGAGTAATCTTGGATATAAGTCCTTGCCTTTCATGACTTTGAATACTTCTTTCCAGTCCCTTCCTGCCTGAATGGTTTCTTTTGAGAAATCAGCTGATAGTCCTGTGGGAACTCTTTTGTAGGTAACTCCTTTTCTCTTGCTGCTTTTAAGATGCTCCCTTATCTTTAATCTTTGGTAATATAATCATGATGTGCCTTTGTGTGTGCTTGCTTGCATCCAACTTCTTTGGGACTCTGAGCTTCCTGGACCTCCTGGAAGTCTATTTCCTTTGCCAGATTAGGGAAGTTCTCCTTCATTTTATTTTCAAATAAGTTTTCAATGTCTTGCTCTTCCTCTTCTCCTTCTGGCATCCCTATGATTTGGATGTTCTAACATTTAAAGTTGTCCCAGAGGTTCCTAAGCCCCTCCTAATATTTTTGAATTCTTGTTTCTTCATTCTGTTCTGGTTGAATGTTTATTTCTTCCTTCTGGTCCAAACTGTTTATTTGAGTTCTGGTTTCCTTCCCTTCACTGTCGGTTTCCTGTACATTTTTCTTTATTTCACTTTGCATAGCCTTCACTTTTTCCTCTATTTTGCAACCATACTCAACTATTTCTATGAGTATCCTGATTACCAGTGTTTCAACTCTGCATCTGATAGGTTGGCTATCTCTTCATCACTTAGTTCTATTTTTTCTGGAGCTTTTATCTGTTCTTTCATTTGGTCCATTTTTCTTTTTCTTTTTTTGTCTCAGTGCACCTGTGATGTAGTAAGGGGTGGAGTCTTAGGTATTCACCAGAGTGGGGTAACACACATCGTTGTGCTGTGGTGCTGTAGGTGGGGGAGGGGTCCAAAAGAGAACAATGCCACTTGCTGGGTTCTCAGCCATCTGCCAGTTTTCATTCAGTTTCACCACTTCCCAAAAGCAAATTGGGCCCTTCTGGTACTGATTCCTGGGTGGGTGTGTTTGTGTCCATTCTAGGACCTTGTGGTTCTCTCCAATGAACTCTCCTGAGAGTCTAGGAGTTTCTTCATCTGCTGCAACCCCCATAGGTTTTTTTCAGTCAGAGGTTTTGAGGCTTTATTTCCCTGCACTGGAACCCTGGGTTATGCAGTCTGTCTGGCTCCCCAGTTGTTCTTCCCAGTTTATCCACATGCAAATGGGGTACCACCTGCTCTGCCTGCCACCACCTCACCCAGTACATGAGCCACCACTTTTCCCACACCAGTCACCACCTTGGCGGGAGTCCTCTCCACCCTGGCTGCCTGTCTCACCCCTCCTACTGGTCTGGATGAATGTTTCTTCTTTAACTCCTTGGTTGTAGGACTTCCATACAGCTCAGCTTTCTGGCAGTTTTGCTTGATTTTTGTTTTTAAATTTGTTGTTGTCCTTCTTTTGGTTGTGCGAGGAGGGACTGTGATCTACCTATGCCTCCACCTTGGCTGGAAATCTAAAGTTCTTTTTTATTTTTATTGCTCTGCTTGTTCGTTAAACTGTTGATTTGAGCCTCTGCTTCATTGAACTTGCTATTAGTTTTTTCTAATGAATTCTTTTCTGTGGTCTTTTTTTAATGCTTACTATCTCTTTACTATTCTCACTGAGTTCATCCACTCTTTCCTTTAATTCTCTTAGCATCTGTATAACCATTAATTTGAACTCTGCATCTAGTAGCTCAGTTGCCTCCATTTCATTTTGTTCTTGGGGGATTTCTCCTGTTCTTTCATTTGGGGCATTTTCTTTAGTCTCCCAATTTTGACTGCCTCTCTGTATTTGTTTTTGTATAATAGATACATCTGTTAGGTGTCCCAAACTTGTTGTGGTGGCCTAATGTAGTAGGTGTCTTGTAGGGCTTAGTGGTTCATTCTCTCTGATAAGCTGAGCTAGATGCTATGGGAATGTCCCTTGTGTTGGTTATGTGAGCCTTCCTCTTGTAGTTGAGTTTTGATTGCTGTTGGCCCATTCATAAGTGGGTTTAATCCTCCAACTGGCTGACTATAAGGATTGACCCCTACCATAGTATACAAGCCATTGTGAGGGGGCTGACTCCCCAAAGTGGAATTGACCCTAGCAGGGTCTGGTGCCTGCTAGGATATCCCTTTGAGTATGCCAGTTTGGTTCTGCTCTGGTGTGGTCAAAGACTGCCACCAATTGTGTTGGTTCTGGGACTTCTTGGAAAGGATTCTGGTGCAGTCAATTTCAGATGTTATCTGTAACCAACTTTGGGCTACCTGTCTGGAGCTATCAAGTGATCTGTGCTTTGTGACTGCCTCTGCTAAGCCTCGGTACATGTGAGAAATACCAAGCTGTGTACCGAGGTCAGCTTCCAACAACTTCAAGTCTGGAGGCAGCTCAGCAAAATTCCCCAGTCACCCGGAGATCCACCTATGCCTATCAATTGATTTGCTACCTTGTGAGGCTACCTGAACTTCTTCAAGAGCCTTAATTATAAAGTCTGTAGAGTAGGCCAGCTGGTCACATCCCACAGTCTTCTTCATAAGGGTGAACCAAGATGGACAGATTCACCAGGAATTAAGAAGATGGGTCTAGTGGGTTTCCTCTGCAGGGACAATGCTGGCCAGGCACTCAGGGAATGAAAAATGGCCCCCACTCCAGAGCCACAGAATTCAGTCTCTTTCCAAGCTTCTGACAATAACTCCCCAAGAAAAAGCACACTGTTTGTCCAGACTGGGTGCAGCCAGCAGAGTTTTCTACAGGACACAGGCTCACTTCTGCCCATTTTCAATCAGATTTTCTTTATTATTGAGTTTTATAAATTTTTATATATTTGGGGTATTAATCCTTTATTAGAAATGTGATTTGTAAATACTTCCTCCCATTTGAAAGATTGCCTTTTCATTTTGTTGATAGTTTCCTTCACTGTGCATATGCTTTTTAGTTTGGTGTAGTCCCACTTGTTGATTTTTGCTGTTACCTTTGCTTCTGGTATCCAAGTCAAAAAATCACCCCCAACACCAAGGTCAAGGAGCATGCTACCTATGTTTTCTTCTAGGAGTTTTATGGTTTCAAGTCTCAGATTAAAGTCTTTGATCCACTTTGGGTTCATTATTATGTGTAGTGTCAGGTAGTGGTTCAGTTTTATTTTTTTTTTTGCAGGTATCTGTGTAGTTCTAACATTATTGATTGAAAATACTGTCTTTTTTTCATTATATATTTTTGTCTCTTTTGCATCAGTTAATTGGCCATATATGTGTGGTATCTGTATTCTATGACATTAATCTATCTGTCCATTTTCATGCCCATACCACACTGTTTTTTACTACTATAGCTTTTTAACAGAATGTGCAATTAGGAAGTGTGATGCCTCCAGCTTTGTTCTTTTTTCTCAAATTTGAACTGGCTGTTTAACATCTTTTGTGATTCCATACATGTATTAGGACTGTTCATCCTATTTCTGTGAAAAATACCATTAGAATTTTGATAAGGATTACATTGAATCTGTATTTTGGGGAAGTAGTATGGACATTTTAACAATATTAATTCTTTCATTCCATGAGTGTGAAATATATTTCTATTTATTTGTGTCTTCTTCAATTTCTTTTATTAATGTCTTATAGTTTTCAGTGTACAGTTTTTTCAGCTCCTTTGTTAGATTTATTTCTAGATATTTTATTCTTTTTTAAGTAATTGTAAATGAGATTTTTTTCTAAATAATCTATCACAGTTTGTTATTAGTGTATAGAAACACAATATATTTTTGCACATTGATTTTATATCCTGCAACTTTATTGAATTTATTTATAAATCCGAACAGTTTTTTAGTATTCCTTTTTTCTAAGCTCTCATCATTTCTTCTGCAAGTCTCTATGTACACATATATCAAATTGTATTGCCATTGTCTGCAAAAATACAAAACCTTCAGATAATGAAATTCTTTTTCTATGTTTCCTTCACCAGGGACCTGGGCAAGGCTGGAAAGGATTCTAATCAAGTAGGTAAATGCCAGATTGTGGGTCTAGGGCTGGATCTTGATCAAAGGAGTAGTTTTCAAGTCAGTAGGCATTCATCTGATGAATCAAACAGCTACCATAGTGAATCATTTATACACATGAAGTCTAATTATTAAGTATTTTGAATGTCAACACTGGCGTTGGTTACTCAACCTAGCCTGAAGTAGGGAAAGCTGTGTGCTTGAGGTAGACACAGTTTCAAAACATAAGCCAAAGCTTTAGAAATAGAAAAATATGAAGCCAGAAGCCAGACAGATACAAGAATAGAAGCAAAACAAAAGTGAGAAGAAGAAATGAAGTATTGAAATCTTAATTAGGGGGAACGTAGTATGGGAAGGAATGTGAGTTCTGCATTCCCATTCCCAATCTTAAACATTCCTCTTACTTGCTTTGGTCAACCTCTCTGGTTCCCATTTTTCAAATTTGTAAGATGGAATTTAAAAACTTATTTTTCAGAATTGCTGAAATAACTGGAGGAACAAATATATCTCTTCTGTAATAAGGCAATAAAGAAATGTTAGAATATGTTCACATATGGTCCTAGAACAGATCAAAGAACACAGTAACTGTCTATTAATCAAGAAAAACTCACTATTAATCATTGCATTGTGGTATCTCTGTATCTTGTACACACTTCTAATATGCCTCTCAGGGTGCATTATCATTAATTGCTTTCATTATTTCTTTCTCATTAGGCTAAGGGTTATTTGTGAGCAGAGACTTTATCCCAATGCATGCTTCTCTTAAAGGAGGCATACCACAAGGATCAGTGAATAATTGGACTGAATTTATTGAATGTACCTTGGATGAGATTGAGATAAAATGGCTTGAATAAAGTTGCAGAGGCAGAAAAATATAAGCAGATACAAAAGTCAAAATTATAATAAATTTTCCATACCCAGAATTCCTTAAGCTGAATCTTAACAGATGAATAAAAATTAGCCAGGTAAATAAGCTGTAAAAAAGAATTTCTGGCATGGGGAATGAAGTGGTGATATGAAAATATAAACAAATACAAGCAGATATTTTGCTTGTATTTGCTTGTATTTGAGGAGGTAAAAGTGGCAGCATTTGTGTTGAAGAATAAGGCTATTAATCTTTCTAAGGACGTCATACTTCAGACTTCATGAGAGAAAGACCAATATGGAACATGAATCAAAGAAAACCTAATAGAAGAAAAGAGGCCAGTTTGGACGCTTTTGAAATAATCTTCTTGTGAGATAATGAGAACCTGAACAAAGGCCAAAGAGTGGTAATAAAAATGGAGCTGACTGGAAAGTTCTCTGAGGTGATTTGCTAAAGCATTGCTCTGTTTATAAGCACTGGCCTTTGCCAATGACACTGAAGTAGAGATTTTGTTCAATGTTTTATTCTGGATGTTTTGTAGTTTTAGATTTTACATTTAGGTTTATTATCAATTCTGAGCTAATTTTGGTGTCTGATAATAGGTTTTTAACTACATCCCAGAAAATGGTAGTTTGTATTCATAGTCTTAGTAATTTTGCCTAAAAACAAAGGAAGGGAGTTTCTTCTCTCCAGACTTTTTGCAAGCAAATCAATAGTGGAAAAGATAACATTTTGTTATATCCCAGATAACCTGCAGATACACTTAAAAGAATTCTAAAAAAGGAGATGAATGGGTTTCCTAAACATTTTCTTATTTATCTGGAGTAAATAATCAATGACTCTAGCTTTACCATTATAGTTTGGTTTTTATGATTCCTACAAAAATATCCTAATATAATACTAAGTTCAAGATTATTTTAGTTTCTATTTTTTATTTTTATTTTTCACCTTTTTATACTGTATAATTTATTGGTTTGACTGTAGTCAGAGTTGTACCATAAATTTCATTTGTTTATACTCTACAGAACATTGATTGGTTTTACTATAGTCACAGAATTTTAGTTGTACATGGAGTATCACTATTATCTCCAGAATATTTTCATCACCTCAAAAAGAAACTCTATCCTTACTAATATCCCTGTTCTTCCCTTTCTCAAGACTCTGGAAAATTGCTAATCTACTTACTGTCTGTATATTTAACTATTCATGACATTTCCTAAAAATAGAAACATAATATTTGACCTCTTTGTGTCTGGCTTCTTTCACTTAGAATAGTGTTTTTAAGGTTTATTCATGTTGTATTGTGTCTCATTATTTAAGTCATTTTTATGGACAAATAATATTTCATTGTTTGGATATGCAAAATTTTATTTGTTTATCAGTTGATTAATATTTGACTTGGTTTCATTTTTGGCTATTTCAAATGATGCTTCTCTGAAAATCTGCATACAAGTATTTATGGGGACTTCTTTAGAAAGTTTTGAGTTCTCTTGGGTATATACCTGTAAGTGTGGTAAATCATATGGTGACTCTGGATTTATTTATTTTTTAAGGTAAATTGCATATATTCAGTAGAAATTAGTTAATGTTTAGATCTAATTTATATTTACTTTTTTATTTTTAATATATTTTATTGATTAAGCTATTACAGTTGTTCCATTACCCCCCCTTTATTCCCCTCTGCCCCACATACCACCCCACATACCACGTCCCCACTTTCCCCCCCTTTAGTTCTTGTCCATGGGTCATACACATAAGTTCTTTGGCTTCTACATTTCCTATACTATTCTTAATCTCCCCCTGTCTGTTTTCTACCTACCATTTATGCTACTTATTCTCTGTACCTTTCCCCTCCCTCTCCCCTCCCACTCTCCTGTTGATAACACTCCATGTCTTATATAAATCCCTTTAACATTTCATATAATAAAGGCTGGGTGATGATGAACTTCTTGAGCTTGACCTTATCTGGAAAGTTCTTTGTCTTCCCTTCCATTCTAAATTAAAGTTTTGCTGGATAGAGTAACCTTGGATGTAGGTCCTTGCCTTTCATGACTTGATAAACTTCTTTCCAGTCCCTTCTTGCCTGTAAGGTCTCTGTTGAGAAATCAGCTGACAGTCTTATGGGAACTCCTTTGTAAGTGATTGTCTCCTTTTCTCTTGGTGCTTCTAAGATTCTCTCCTTATTTTTAATCTTGGGTAATGCAATCATGATGTCTTGGTGTGTTCCTCTTTGGGTCTAACTTCTTTGCTACTGTCTGAGCTTCCTGGACTTCCTGGAAGTCTATTTCCTTTGCCAGATTGGGGAAGTTCTCTCATTATTTATTCAAATAAGTTTTCAATCCCCTGGTCTTCCTCTTCTCCTTCTGGCACCCCTATAATTCAGGTGTTGGAACATTTAATGATGTCCTGGAGGTTCTGACGCCTCTCCTCATTTTTTTGAATTCTTGTTTCTTCATTCTTTTTTGGTTGAATATTTTTTTTCTTCCTTGTGGTCCACACCATTGATTCGAGTTCCAGTTTCCTTCCCATCCCTATTAGTTCCCTGCACATTTCCCCTCATTTCCTTTAGTGTATACTTCATTTTTTCATCTAATTCGTGACCAAATTCAATCAATTCTGTGAGCATCCTGATCACCAGTGTTTTGAACTGTGCATGTGATAGGTTGGCTATCTCTTGGTGGCTTAGTTGTATTTTTTCTGGAGTTTTGATCTGCTCTTTCATTTGGGACATTTTTTTTTCTCTCAGCACTCCTGTTACGTATAAGGGGACGGAGTCTTACATGTTCACCAGGGTGGGGTAACCCAAGTTGTTGTGTTGTGACATTGTATGTGGGAAAGGGGTCTGAGAGGGCACTATGGCGCTTGCTCCGCTAGCTACACACAAGCAAATTGGGCCCTTCTGGTGCTGATTCCCACATGGGTGGGCTTGTTCTAGGACTCTGTGTGTCTCTCCAACAAACTCCCCTGTGAGGCTGTAAGTTCCTCCTGCTGCTGCCTCAACCACACACAGATGTTTTCAATCGGTGGTTTGAAGTTTTATTTCCCCTCACTGGGCCCCTGGGCTGCGCAGTCTGCTCTGCTCCTCAAATTTTTCTACTGGTTTATCTGTGCACGAATGCGGGACTGTTCTCTCCACTGGCCTTTTTCCCGCTGGGTCTGGGTCCATCAGCTGTGGTCCCCGAGCCTGTTTCAGCATTGCGCACTCAGCTTCACAAACCACCATCTGGCCGTGCTCCCAGCTCCACCCCGCTTACTGGTCTGGATGAATGTGTCTTTAACTCTTTGGTTGTCGGACTTCCAAAAAGTTAAATTTTCTGTCAGTTCTGGTTGTTTTTTGTTTTTAAATTGTTGTTTACTGTCTTTTGGTTGTGCGAGGAGGCACAGCATGTCTACCTACGCCTCTATCTTGGCCGGAAGTCTAGTTTCTGTTTTTTAAATATACAACTTAAGAATTATACTCTGGTGACAAGTTTAACATTTGTATGCCCATCCCATGCTATTCCCTGATAAATTATTTGGAAATTAAATTAAAAGCCTAACATTCTCCACAGAAATCTAATGTGCTTTACTCCTCTGACCCTAATATTTTAGCCCTGGTGATACATTAAGTAAGAGGGCTGTTGGATGGTTTCATAGCCAAAATGGTTTGTATTTGGAGAAATAATTATCACCACTTAATTATATGGCAAAGCAGATGGCATGATGGGCTAGTTTGCATGGGTCAACAATAAATCTGAGGTGTATTTTTGTTCTGTTTTGTTTTGTTTACAAGACAGAACTAAGTGTCCCTGACTAAATGAGAAGACATTTGAATCAGAGGCTAAACTGCTGTTTTGTATTTGGGCCAATATTTACAGTTATGGACTCTTATCTAAAACATCTGGGTGAATTTATTGGGCTGGTCATTGTAAATGCTTTTAATTAGCATTAACACCAACAGAGCCAGACTAAGGGGCAGGGCAGGAGGTAGGTAGGTTTCCAGTCCAAAAAGGACAGAAAAACTCTGGGAATAAAAAGAGGGGAAAGACTTATTTTGTATAGTTCTCATAGAGAAAATTGTGCGTGATTAAAAAAAACTTGGAGGGACACTTTAACAATGCACTGGAGCTAAATCTCCCAGAGTGGGGAGCAGGGAGTTTCAGTGACAACATAAGTCTGTAAACTAACCTCTAAGGTAGAAAGAGAGACAGTTTATCTTTTTTCCTGGGAGCTGTAAGTACATAAGATCCTCAGTCCTTCTTGACACTCCCCTGTAGCCCCTCAGCCTGTCCCCTAAATGGCTGTCAAATACCCAGTGTTTGAATATAATATTAAGCCCCTAGCCCCAATTATTAGCCTATGTGAGAGGTTCATCTATTGCCATCTTTGTCCTAACCTCACAGTAGTAGATGATGTTGCTGACTCCTTAATTCAGATACTTCAAAAGAAGTTTAGTAAAGACAAAAACTAAGCCATTTGAATTTGATGTTCAAGTTAAGTTTGTCCCTTGAGTTGCACTCTTTAGGCACTAGAAATATTGCCCAAAATAAAAAAATGAACTTGATTGGTTGGTTGATTTGGAAGCTGTGTTGCAGTTGAGAGAGGATGGGGAGTCTATTTCTAGACATCTAAAGTCTGATTGTCATTAAAAGGTAGGTATGCATGCCATTCTGAGTTGAAGTTAGCACTCATGATCTAAGAGATCAGTAGGAATTAAGGAAGGATTCTTCATACCCTCCTTTAAATTATTACTGAAAATAAATGGAAGCATATACCATGTTCATGGATTGGAAGAATTAACGTCATCATAATATCCATACTACCCAAAGCAATTTATACATTCAATGCAATAACTATTAAAACACCAGTGACATATTTCACAGATATAGAACAAACATTTCAAATATATAGAACCATAAACAACCCTGAATAGCTGTAGCAATTATGAGAAAGAAGAATAAAGGAGGACGGATCACAATACCTAATATCAAACTATATTACAAGGCCATTGTAATCAAAACAGTCTGGCAATGGCATAAGAACAGACACATAGAGCAATGAAATAGAATAGAAGGACCAGAAATAAAGTCAAGTTTCTATGGTCAATTAATATTTGACAAAGGGGGCAGAAGCATAAAATGGAGTAAAAATAGCCTCTTCAACAAATGGTGTTGAGAGAGCTGGACAGCTATATGTAAAAAACTGAAATTCAACCACCAACTTACACCACACACAACAATAAACTCAAAATAGATAAAAGATTTAAATATAAATCACGACATCATAAAAGTCCTAGAGGATAACACCGATGAAGTGGGACTTCATCAAAATAAAAAGCTTTTGCACAGCTAAAGAAAACATCAACAAAATAAAAAGGAAACCAACTATATGGGAAAATATGTTTGCAAATGATACCTCAGACAAGAGTTTGATCTTCAAAATATATAAAGAACTCACACTACTCCACTGCAGGAACACAAACAACCCAATTAAAAAGTGCGCAAAAGACCTGAACAGACACTTCTCCATGGAGGACATACAGAGGGCCCAGACACATTTGAAAAGATGCTCAGCATCACTAGACATCAGAGAGATGCAAATTAAAACCACAATGAGATACCACTTCACACCGTTGAGACTGGCCATCATAAATAAATCAACAAACAAGTGTTGGAGAGGATGTGGAGAAAAGGGAACCCAAGTACACTGTTGGTAGGAATGCAGATTGGTGAAACCACTGTGGTAAACAGTATGGAATTTCCTCAGAAAACTAAAAATGGAACTGCCTTTTGACCCAGAAATTCCACTGCTGGGATTATATCCTAAGAACCCTGAAACACCAATCCATAAGAACCTATGCACCCCAATGATCATAACAGCACAATTTACAATAGCCAAGTGTTGGAAGCAACCTAAGTGCCCATCAGCAAATGAATGAATCAAAAAACTATTTACACAATGGAATACTATGCAGCAGGAAGAAAGAAGGAGCTTCTACCCTTTTTGACAGCATGGTTGGAACTGGAGAGCATTATGCTATGTGAAATAAGCCAGGCAGTGAAGGACAAATACCATATGATCTCACCATTGAGTGGAACCCAATCAACAAAACAAACAAGCAAGCAAAATATAACCAGAGACATTGAAATTAAGAACAATCTGACAGTAACCAGAGGGGAGGTGGGAGAGGATAATGGGGGGTAAGGGGGTCAAGGTTTTCAGGAACAACATAAAGGACACACAGACAAAACCAAGTGAGGGGTGAAGGAATATGGGCAGGGAGGTGCGGATGGCTAGGGTTAGGGGGTTTGCTGGGGGATAAATGCAGACAACTGTACTTGAACAACAACAAAATAATTAAAAAAAAAAAAAAGAAACAGGTGCTGGTGAGGTTGTGGAGAAAAGGAAACCCTAATGCACTGTTGGTGGGAATGAAGACTGGTGCAGCCATTGTAGAAAAAATATGGAATTCAGAAAACTAAATATGGACACACCTTTTGACCCAGAAATTCTACTGCTGGAATTATAACTTAAGAAGGCTGAAATACCAATTCAAAAGAACCTACACATCCCAATGTTAATAGCTGCATTGTTAACAACAGCCAAGTGTTAGAAGCAACCTAAGTGCCCATCAGCAAATGAATGGATCCAAAAACTATTTATGCAATGGAATACTATGCAGCAGAAAGAAAGAAGGAGCTCCTACCCTTCATGACAGTGTGGATGGATCTGGAGAGCATTATGGTAAGTGAAATAAGTCAGGTGTGAAATACAAATACCATATGATCTCACCTATAAGTGGAACTTAATCAACAAAACAAACAAGCAAGCAAAACATAACCAGAGACATTGAAATAAAGAACAAACTGTCAGTAACCAAAGGGGTGGGAGAAGGGGATAACATGGGGAAGAAGGGAAGGGGTTGTCAAAGAACATGTATAAAGGATACGTGACAAAGTGATAGGGCAGTAGGATTGAGGAGAGAGGCTGGGGATTGGTGGGGAGGGGGCACTGGTTGGGGGAATAATAGAGACAACTGTACATGAACAACAATAAAAGATAAATAAATTATTACTGAAAAGTTTCTCATCTCCCCAGACTCTAATAATTGGCATTACCCTATCTTATAGAAGAGGCAATACTACACAGAGTATGGAGCAGAACTGTTTCTGGATGATATCTCCTGAGGATCACTGCTGAATCTTTGCTCTACCCACCAGAGACCTCCAACAAGCCACTGAGGGAGAAAAGAGCTGACCTGTTTTTCCTTGCCACCCCATCCCAGCAACACCTAAAGAAAAATGCCTCCATGAGAGGTAATAAATATCCAAAAAGGAGAGCCAAGAGGGCTGGGGAATTAGGATACACAGGTCTGCTTCTGGCAGGTTGCTGAAACAATATAGTATTGACTTCAGGACTTGGAGTTTATGTTAACTTCAAATCTCCATTATACAATATTTTTTTATTGTGGTAGAAAATCTGAAATGTTTCCCTTGATTTTAGGTTCACTGAATGTCCTAGAAGAACTTATAGAAATATACATGACAATTTTAGGAATGACTTTGACCCAAGTCATTTGGGAAAAGTGTAATTATTCTTAATAGTAAAAGTCAGCTTGTATTTGTTGTTTGTATTTATTTTAATTCTGTGAGGAAATGTAAACCATGTACTCATATTGTATTTAAATGAATCATTCCCAATGACAGGAATATAAAAGCATTGCCAGCCACTGGGCATCTAAACCTCTGTAGGCTGCCAAGAGCAGCTACTGATAGCCATTGGTGTGGACTTCAGCAAAATGCACTGCCTCCGAGGTTCCTTTTGCCCCAGTTATAAATTGGAAACATTTCCTACTGCTACTCTCCACCAACTCCCTACGCACTTACACACACTGCAGAATATAAATAAAATGTGAAGTAATTGAGGATGAAATATACTAAACACGTATAAAGGGGCATTAGTGAACCAACCTCCCACCCTGCAAATCTCAACCAGGTGAGAACTGAGCTCCTATTATTATTAAGTAACATTGTCCTGGACATAAGCCATGGCACTATAGTACCAATCAAATCAATCAAATGAATGAAAATAAAAAAGTAATTCCCCAGCTACAATCAGCCCTTCATTACAAACCAGCTCTGGAATAATTAGCTTCTCCCTCAGAATTATTTTCTCTTTTTACATCACCCCTACCTCACATGTTGACAATAACTTACCATCCAGGAAGTATAGAACTCTTACCAGTATCCCCTACATCCATGAGAAATCTCTGCATTTCCAAATTTCTTTCTTGTCAAAGCAGGCATTAATATACTTCCATCTTTTTCAGCCAGTTCTCCTAGTGCCAATTATTAAAGGGTAGCCTCCTGCTTTTAAACACACATGCTAACAGGCATAAATCTGTAATCAGTTTTAGAAATGACTACAAAGAAAAAGATATTTAATTTGTTGCAGTAGTGATGAGACAAAATATAGAGAGGTCAGGGAGGAAGGCATCTGGCCCACTATTCAACAAGCCTTGCAAGAACCACGGCCACCATAATGATTTTCATATGCTCCAAGAGCTGGACCTGAGTGACTGAGGGATACAAAGTGGATTTTGTCAGTTTTCTGTAGGGTCCGAAACTCAGGGAAAATCTCCCATATTAACCAAACTCACAAAAAAAAATGGTTTTAAAAGCCAGAATTTCTGCTCATTATTTTTACAGGGTAAAAGGAAACATCCAAAGTGGACCCACATGTTTCCATTAGCTATGATAACATTTTATCCTCTCAAGAAAATACTCTCTAGAAGGATGTCACTGCATTGCCTCTAGGAAGTGTGTCCTCTCAGAGTAGCATCAGCACATGCTTACTAGGGTTTCTGGACAGATAGCCCAGGATCTCTAACTTAACAAACTCTCCCAGTGATCCTTATGCCTGCTGGTTCAAAGGCATGGACCTTGAACAAGAAGTTGTAGAGAGAATCCATTCATCCAAAAAACATTAGTGAGCCAGGGGGCTCCTTTTCATAAAGGAACTCATGAACTTACTCAGAGAAAGATTGTGTAGAGATTTTAGTGCAACAGAGGGCAGTATGCCAGGGCTGTACAATAAAAATCAAGCTGCACTGACAGAAAGTTAGAAAAGAAATGTTGTGGGGTTGAGAGACAACATCTAAAACACTTTTAAAAAGAGAATATGAATTAGCCTGACAGATAAGATAAGGAAGATGTTTATTATAAAGAAAACTTGGGAGCAACTTAAATACCCACAGCAGAGAACTGGTTAAGTCATTCAAATTGAATAATAATGGAAAAAGAATAATTAAAAAAAAGTTACGAACTTTTTCTGACTTTAAACAAAATCTGAAGCACAAATCCAATATATAAAGCACAAAAAGCAAAGTCTCACTGCCTATACTCTGAGTGTGTATCCTAAGCCAATTTCTCACAGCTGCGAAGGGACTTCAAACAACCTGAGGTTAGGTGGCAGTATAAAAATACTTGTGAAAACATGGAGTGCTACAAAAGACTTTGCCTGCTACACTATTAAGTGGCAGGGGGTGGTGGGGGAGCAGATTACAACCTGGGCAGCCTTTTTCTCAAGTTATCTTCACCAGGAGGCACACATCCTTAAACCCAATGGGTGGCCCCAGGGCAGGTGTTGATTTAGTAGGGAGACAAACAGTCTGGATGGTCCCAAGGAGCCAGACTCTTATGGGAAGCAAAGAAGGCAGGCCAGGCCCAGGGCCAGTGCCACAGCCAGCTCTCACTTTGCTGCCACTTTCCATCATGGAACTGGGAGGAGTCTAAGAATTCTGTTTTTAATGGTGGACTTCCAGATTGTTTTGAAGTGTTGTGTGTCAAGGTAAGAAAGGAGGAAATGATTTATTTAATAATTTCTTGGCTTGACTTTTAACTTTTGAATACTGAGACATATGGTACATGGGCCTCTATTTGTAGTCTTGTTGCAAGTCCTGCAAGTATTAAGTGACTTGTTTTACTTTTTAATTTT
>PVJI01026534.1:0-18895 GCA_004026765.1 Micronycteris hirsuta | reverse complement strand
TTGTTCAATTACAGTTATTTGCATCCTCTCCCCTCCCCTCCTCCCTTCTCCTCCAGCCCCACCCCTCTCCCCAGCCTCCCTCCTCCCCCTTAGTCCTGTCCATGTGTCCTCTACAGTGATTCTTGTAAACCCTTCTCTCCATTGTCCCCTCCCCTCTCTCCCCTGTCTATTGTTAGACTGTTCTTAATTTCAATGTCTCTGGTTATGTTTTGCTTGCTTTCTGCTTTTGTTGGTTATGATCCAGTTAAAGGTGAGATCATATGGTATTTGTCCCTCACTGCCTGGCTTACTTCACTTAGCATATATTATTTATTTTAATAATAACGATCAAGGTACTGTATTTTTAGTAGCTTCCCAGATAGTAGAACACATAAGATAGTTTTTTTTTTAAAGCAAATGAATCTTCAAAATATTAAGCAACTTATTGAAGGTGATAAGGCTGGGCACCAAATTCAGGAATGTCTAATGCCCTTCCTAATTTGCCCCAATAACTATTTGCGATTTTTGCTCTTGCTCCTGGTTTCATTTTATAACAGGAAAGACAGCATGTTGTGGTTGAATATTTTATTTTTGTGGCTGTAGTTATATTTGCTTGAGGTTTGTGAGTTGAACAATATTTAGTTACTTGACCCTCAGGGCAGGATATCGGGAAGTCATTAGTCATTTGACAAAGTCATTCATAAAATTGTTATGAACATAGCAGAGAAATCTAGACTTAAAAAGTGAACTAGACTAAATGTACTACTCTTTACAAAGGTAGGTCCAAATTGCTGGTCCACAATTTTCTCCTTTTAAAGTTCATCAGCGTTAGCGTCAAACAGCTGGGGATGGGAGATGTCACTACTTGTCTGTATATCAGCCTTTTTGTTTGCAAAATAAAAAATAAATTGTAATTACCTTGTCTACTGGTTGTAGGAATTAAGATAATGTAGGTAAATTATTTTGCTTGGCAGATAATACCCCCCATTAATTTTTAAAATAATAGCTTAGCAAGAAGAAAAAAGGAGAAGGGGAAAGAGAAAAACATGGAAGAGGAAGAAGAGGAGCTAAAGCTTTGACTTTGGGCTGCCTTATTCTGAGCTTTAAAAAGACTAGAAAGAATCCTTAAAGGTGTAGCACATGGTTTTTAGGTGATTCACAAATATAAACGTGTGCAACTTTAAAAAATTAATTTTTATTGATTTTAGAGAGAGAAGAAGAGAGAGAAAGAGAAAGATGGATAGATGATGAGAGAGACAGAGAAGCATCAGTGTGAGTCAGGAACATTGACTGGTTGCCTCCAATATGCACCCTGACTGGTGATGGAACCTGCTACCTAGGCATGTGCCCTCACTGAGAATCGACCCCTCCACCTTTTGGTGCACAGGATGATGGTCCAACCAACTAAACGAGGGAAACATATGTGCAACTTTAAAAATAAAAGTTTCTTTAGGTATTCAGTTTAACAGGCATCCAAAAGGGGGATGTGACTCAGATAAATACACAAAACAAAATTATAACAAAACCGAATGAAAACAAGAATTAAAATAGATGCAGGCTGAAAGCCTTAAACAGACCCAGAGGCAGAAAAACAAAAGGCATTCATACTGGGCTTCTAAACAAACAACTAAAATATTGTGTCTACTGAATCATGTTGTGTTTGATGCAGGCTTTGAATCTGAAAGCAAGCAGGTGCATAGTGTTTTGGAATTCGTCATGGAAAAGAATCCAGAGATGTTTCATTTCAAAATAAAGGAGAGGCATGAATGTCTTCTTGCAATATATGAAGGAGATCGTGAAGAAAAGGCTGTTTTTAGTTCCAATAAACAAATAATTTAGAGAGTGGCGTTTGCTGCTCATTCAAAGAAAATATTTCTTAAATGTCAGAATTATCTAAATAGAATCCCAGCCACTAGTCATCATGAAATATGTTGCCGCCTGGAGTGGTAAATTCCTTGTCAAAGGCAGGTTCAGAGGATGTTATTCTGTCCTCTTCTGAGAGCAAAAGGAGAAATCAGTATCCACAGAGATACTGGCAAGTTGATCTCAAAGGACCTTTCAAACACTGAAATAAGATGATTACCTTTCTCTATATCTCTGTTTAATTTTATTCAGAGATACTTCCAGTATTTATTCAGTACTTACTACAAGAGCAACATTATGAGCTGGTATTATACATTCATCTCTACATTTAACTTATGAGAAAGCTAACATTATATTAAAAAAATCAGGAAAGCGAGATATAAAGAAGTCAAATAGTGTGACTATTAATGGTATAAGAACTACAGCAAAAATATTCTAAAATGTGGGTTTTCACTTCTGGTGAAGGTGGAGGCATAGGTAAACACAGCTCACCTACTAGCATAACCACCACCAAAAATCAATAATTAAACTACGAAATGACTATCACCCAGAATCATCAGAAAATTGAGCTGTATGGAATCTCAACAAACGGAATTAAAGAAGTCACATTCATTCAGATGGGTAGGAGGAACGGGAACGCAGAGATGCAGAGACATAGAATGGAAGATCCCACACCCACCTGTGGTAGATAAAAATCGGGAGGGATATCTTGGGAGCAAGGGATCCAAGTCTCACACCAGATTACCCAACCTGTGGTTCCCGTGCCAGGAAGATAAATACCCATAACTTCTAGCTGTAAAAATTAGTGGGGGTTGGAGTGGTGGAAGAGACTGTGGGATTCTCAGGCACCTCCTCTTAAAGGGTCTGCAATGGACTTAGGACCTAAGCAGATGCACTCCCTCTGGGCTCCAGCAGGCAGGCAGCAGCTGGAAGGGCACTAGTGGCATATGCGGAGGAACTGAAGTGTCTAGCATCAGGGCTAGTGCCAGGAGACAGCTTCCTCCTGGACAAAACTTCAGAGCCCAGGCAGTGACCATTGTCCCTTTTCTGAGTCTTCCCCCAGACAGAGCCACAGAGTAGACATGCCATATCTAAGACTCCATCAACCTAGTTCACAGGGGTTGCCCCATCCTGGCTATTACCTAAGGCTCTACCTCATCCAACTTATGCTACTACATTAGGCCATGCTACTAAGACAGGGAGTCAAAGCAGCTCTACCTAATACATAGAAGCCAATGTAGGGTGGCTGACAAAATTAGAAGACAAAGAATATGGCCCAAATGGAAGAACAAAGAAAAACTCTGGAAAAAGAACTAAATAAAATGGAGTTAGCAAATCTATTAGATGCAGAGTTCAAAACACTGGTTATTAGGATGCTCAAGGAATTTACTGGGTACCTCAACTGCATGAAAAATATCCAGGTAGAAATAAACGTTATACTAACTGAAATAAAGAGAAATTTACAGGGACTGGACCAGTGGACTAGATGAAGCCAAGAATCAAATCAATGATTTGAAACACAAGGAAGAAAAAAAAATCAATTGTAACAACATGAAGAAAAAAGAATAAATAAAAAAAGAAAAGAAAAACAACCATGGATAGGGTAAAGAGTCTCTGGGACAATTTCAAACATGCCAATATTCAAATTATAGGAGTGCCGGAAGGAGAAGAGGAATAGCAAGAAATTAAAAACATATTTAAAAAGCAATGAAAGAAAAATTCCATAATTTGGTGAAAGAAATAGACATACAAGTACAGGCAGTCCCAAATAAGATGGACTCAAAGAGGACCACACAAAGACACATCATAATTAAAATGCCAAAATTTGAAGATAAAGAGAGAATCTCAAAAGCAGCTAGAGAAAAGCAGATAGTTACCTATAAAGGAGTTCCCATAAGACTTCCCACTGATTTCTCAAATGAAACTTTGCAGGCTAGAAAGGAGTGGCAAGAAGTATTCAAATTGATGAAAAGCAAGGGCCTACATCAAGATTACTGTATCCAGCAAAGCTAGTATTTAGAAAGGAAGGACAGAGACAGTGCTTCCCAGACAAGTTAAAGCTAAAGGAGTTTATTATTACCAAGCCATTCTTATATGAAATGTTAAAGGGACTAATTTAGGGAAAAGAAGATCAAAATTATGAACATTAAAATGGCAATAAATCCACAACTATCAACAATTGTACCAAAAAAAAAAAAAAGTAAGCAAACAAGCAGAACAGAAAGAGAATCATAGATGTGGAGCACATTTGGATGTTACCAGTTGGGAGCGAGAAGGAGGAGAATGGGGGGAAAGATGAAAGGATTAAGTACAAATGGGCAGGTACAGAATAGGCATGAGGATGTGAAGAGCAGTACAGGAAATGGAGTGGCCATATAATTTATATGCATGACTCCTGGGCATGAACTATGGGCAGAATTGCCAGAAGGAATGAGGGACACTGGGTGGAGAGGAGCAAAGAGGGAAAAACTAGGACAACTGTAATAGCATCATCAATAAAATATATTAGAAAAAAATAAGAAAACATGCACTTCTTTACTAGGGACCCTTGGCTGCATCAAATATTAAAAGAAAAGTAAAAATTAAATAAAAATTGGGATTTCCAATTATTTTATTTTAAACTGTACACAGTGTATAAACCTTTCAATGTTTCTCATGATGTCATGCATTTCTATAGTATCATAATATGATGATACTACGTTTTATTTATTGAGTCATCACTACATGATATGCACTAGGACACACTGCCCATCTTTTATTGTGTAGCTTCGTTCTTATTATTTTATTGTCTTTCTTTTCATCTTTATGAAAGGTAAGTATAGAAACTTGATTTTCAAATCAAGCCTAGGGTTTAGGAGACTTTATTTTAGATATTATTAGTTGTGTCTCACAGGCTGCTAACATCCCATTCTTCATTTGTTTCCTGTAATTAAATGTCTGCTCAATATAAAATTTGCTTTTTGAAATGACTAAACATCTCAGGGTGTGGTTTTCTTTCCACTTTATGAGAAAAAATAACATACCTAAACTGCTTGGCTTATGTGATAAAACAACGTAGGCGATGTTTACATGGAAGGCATGCAGTGAAAGTGTGAGGGGGTGGCCAGAGAGCCCCACTGCTGGCCTGGGCGCTTTGTACTGTTTAAATGCACTTTTAAATGTCTGGATAAACTAATTGTTTTCTTTTGAACAGCAAATATTTCTTAAACTGCTGGCATAATGCTTTTATATGCTTCCTGATGAGTTAGCAGTTTGCAATGCCAGTATATTAAACAGCATTTTGATGATGAAAGAGGCAGAATAATAGTTCTCTTGAATATAACAAAGTAGCAGTACTTGGTAACAGATCATTCATGTTATTTAAAATGGAGGATTCTAAAACTGTAATCCTATATATATCACTGTTGCCATTTAAACAGTAAGAAGTATGCTATGCATTATGAAATACAAGTACAGATACTTAGAACTCCCTGGAGGTACATTTATGGATCACCTGCATTTATGGGAGTGTAGTTATGAGCGGTGTCAGCCAAAGTTCAAGGCACAGAAACACTCCTCACACTTCTCTGTTCTAAAGCAAAATGAGGCTCCCTCCAGCCAAAATTTCCTCTTCTGCTTAATGAATCAGGATGAGGAATATCCTTTCACTGTGAATAAAATTTGGAATCAACCTAAACTAATTAAACTTATTTTTCACATAATTTTTATTTTAACATTTATTGTGTGTATATAGCTGAGACTGAATATCTTTGCAGAGCATCCTCGGACTTCCATAATTTGAACTTCAGAATGTCAATAAAGACTTTCCAGTTGCAATTCTGTATCAAAAGAAGAAGAAGAAGAAGAATGGATCAAGATAGCAAAGGAAACTTCTCCTGGGATTTAGAGTTCTTATCTGCACAGCAATCTTAGAAAGTGCCATACGTCAAATCAGATAAAATATGTTATTTTTTGAGAAAGAAACAAATTTGGAACTAAGATACCTGTGGCTGTTTCTTTTTGCTTTCACATAAACACATTATATGGCAGCTAACTGAAGAGCATAAAACAATAGCTAAAATAACAAAATATTTAACTTTGGGGAAAAACAATAGATCAGACAAAATTTGATAGTGCCAATCTCCTTTCAGTAAATCTTCATTCCTTCCTGACATTTTACTCTCTTTGCAAACACTGTATGTGTTCATTTAGACTGGAGTGTGATTTCTTAACCTCAGCACCATTACCACGCTGGATTTGTTAATTCTTTAATGTGAGAAGGTGCCCTATTCATTCTGGGATGTTTAGCAGTATGTCTGGCTTTTATTTACTAGATGCCACTACAGACCTTCATTCATGACAATCAGACGTCTGCAGGTATTGCCAAGTTCACCTGGGAATGGAATTCTCTCTGGTTGAGAACACTGAGATAAACCCAACATGGTCTGTACCTGCCCTTCCTCATGATAGTTGAGATTTTTCCTTTTATCTTTTTCCCAGTGAGTTTCTTCCTTATTCTGTTTGCTTTCATTATAGTTTAACTTATATTTCTTCAGCTCTGCGGCAAATACCAACATATTTTGAAGGGATGATTTAATAGCTCCCTTTCTCCTGCTACTATGGCCCCACACCAAGACACCGATGTGGGGAGGGAATGGAGACGGGATTTCTGCCATCGGTCACCCATTGAACAAGGCACAGCTGAGCTGTGTACTAACAGTACAAACTTCCTGTACACTCTGCTTATAATAATATAATACAACATTTATAAATAGGTGTGTAGAAGTCACGGATTAATGTCTCCACAGTGACAATATAAAATGTGGGGCTGTGTTCTCAAGTCTTTCTTCAAAAGTCAATTTATCCATACATAAACTAGTTGAAATATCTTTTTGGTACTGTCTTGAATTCTGAGATCTAGTCACAGAAATCCATGCTGTACAGTTTCAAAAGAGGAAATAAAACAGAAAGGCAGCTAACATTCCTTCTTCTAATCCAGCATGATAACAAGTATTTTAAATCAAAATGTATCAGACTGTCTCCCTGGCTAGTGTAGCTCAGTGGATTGAGCACAGGCTAGGAACCAGAGGGTCCTGGTTCGATACCCAGTCAGGGCACATGCCTGGGTTGCGGGCCAGGTCCCCAGTGGAGGCCACATGAGAGGCAACCGCACATTGATGTTTCTCTCCCTCTCTTTCTCCCTCCCTTCCCTTCTGTCTAAAAATAAATAAATAAAATGTATCAGCTTGTCTATCTATGCCATTTTGTCAATGCTCTAAAACTCACACTTACAAAAGTCCCCTGAAATTATCCCATGCTTACCCTCCACACATGGAAACGTAGGTGCCTTTGGAGATATCCAGTTTGGACACATGTCAGGTAGCAAGTGAAATGAGTGATTTATAGACTCCAGTTCCCTGTATATAATTGTTAGTTAATAAATATATTAATAAATGCATGTTTGTTGACTGCATACTTTCACAATCATTTATATTTTTATAACCTAAGATTCTGTTTTACTGCCTTAAAAAAAGAGTCTCGCATTAAAAGCCTATTTAGATACAATTCAACACATCAGATATGATGGTGCCCACACTGCTGACCCAAGCATGACCCATGCCCTTTGGAATTTTTAAATATGGAGGAGCGTAGAGATTATTTTCCCACGCATGGAAAAGCGTAGCTCTGGGATCATGCATGAGTAAGGCTCCTCGTGAAAAAAGAAAACTCCCAAGTCGGCATGCACAATCCATGTCCGTGGAAAGGAATTTTTTGAAGGGAAATTTGGCTAAGATATTTCTTAAAATTTACTGCCTTGCTGAGTCTCTCCCTAGGTCAGAAGAACAAATGTTAATGCTTAACTAGCTTCCTTAGACCTATGTTAATCCTTTCAAAATCCAGCCATACCTCTTGTCTTTACCTAACCCTTTTAATGTACCTTCCGGGCTGTCTACCACCTAAAGCGAATCTACAATCTATACATAGTTAATGAATACCATTCTGAGGTAATGTCCCAGAAATCTTCAATAAAAACCCCTGGACCCAAGGCTCGAGGCTCTCTCCCAGATGATGAGGGGGAAGCTGCATGGTCACGGATCCCTTTTCCAGCATATTTGGTGTGAGAATTATTTATAAATGCATTCAGTCATGGTCACCACTGATTCTGCCTAGCGATGAATTCGCAACAGAGGAGAATTGAGAGAAATAACTATAGGAGTAAGAAAAGTTAGTTGGTGAAAGTTCTTTATTGAGATACGCCCTGTGAATAATTACAATAGACATTAATAGTTATGTATCTCTTTTTCACCTCCTGTAGACATCGTAAGTGTGACTGACCTAATTATATACTGTTCACCCATGTATTTAGTTCTCATATGCTAATTATGCAAAAACAGAATTGAGAAAATTAGTTTTACCAAAGAGAAATGAAGCATTTAAGCATTATAGTCACTTATTAACCCTTTCTAAAAATTACAAATAGTCTTCTTGACATTATATTATGGTGAAGATATTATGTTATCCTTGCCTTGAAAACTCTCAGACTGAGTCAGAAGAAAACCTTCAATTAGATTTATGTCTCTATTCCTGTAACTCAATAGTATGTGCTATATTATTTTCTCTTCTATACTTTTTGCAGGGAGCAAGTACAATATAATCATTTCTTTTTTTGGAATTCATCTAAAATAGTTTACTTATTTAATTATGAAAATGAAGAGTCATATCACAGAAGTCCATACTTTGAGATTATTATTACACAGCAACTCGGAATTTAAACGTATTCTATTAGAAAAATAGAAACCTAGGCTACAAGAAATTTTTCTAGTTCCCTTCACATTATTCCTTGCTTTGCTACAGGCTAGTCTAGAGATACCAGGGCGGAAAATATTTATTGTTTTATTTTTTTACATGATGTTTATATTTTTATTAAATATCGCAGAAACAAAAGAAAAAAAAATATATGAAATGTCCAGAAACTAACTAATTTTCCAAATCCTGGGACTTTCTCTAATATTAGGAAAAAATTAATCTGCTTAGACAGCTTTATTTTTTATTAAAAAGTTAGTGTGTATGGTAGATATTGCCAGATTGCCCGTCATCTCCCTATGGCTATGCCCACTGTATTTTTCTTTTTTTCACTGACTAAATAGATGGCTTCTAAAAATACAGACATCGTCCATACTCCTTTCCAGCTAGGTGATCTGAAAAGAACATTCCTGGATAAGGATTCTTAAGTGTAAATAGTGTATGCAATATGTAGCAGCTGTCCTGTATAAGAGGGTGTGGTACCTCTTCTTAAACCTTTCTCCTTTGGCCTGGCCAGGAGGGATGGCTGGAACACTATCCAGTGATGTTGACCTGTAACGTCTACAGTCCTTAGCCCAGGTGTAAAAGCTGTGTGCAGGGCTGGGAATGGGAACCTGGTCCATGACACTAGGAGGACCGTATCCCCATTGGTCTGATGAATTCTGTAACATGTTTACTTGAGATAAAGAGTCTGTTTAAAATTGAGGTTTTTTTTTTTGTTATTTCAAGAGATACGTATTTATAAATAACACAGGCAGTTTTGCGAGTCATAAAAAAGCAGGAATCTGGAATAGAATCATTTCAAATTCTAAAGATCATCTTTGGCTTAAGGCTATAAACATGTCCCTGAATGGAGAAAGCACACAGTTCATGGAGAAGGTTATTACTGCCACGTGAATGTATATTTTTGCTCAATGACCCAAGTGTTTGATTTGAAAATACTGCAAAAATACCTGTGAATGCAATAGATTCATAAAGCCTATGTATTTATTAATAGTAAATGTTAACTTCAGAGCTTTTGGTTTAGCCAAGTCAGTTCTAGTACCTTGAAATCCTTCAACAAAGATAAATAATCCCAATTCTATAGATAAAACAAATAAAAAGATTTTGAGTAAGTTGTCAAATAATGATGACAAAGAGAATACCTTAAATTCATTGAAACCACCTGAAATTCCTTTCTGTGTACTAGCTAACACTGATGATGTTCTCTGTATCATTAATGTTTTATACCATTTACCCACTTAGCAATCACTTAGGTGTGGGATATAGCATGATCCCTATTTAACAGAAGAAGAAACAGTGTTTTAGAAAAAGGTCGGTTAGCTGGATTCACATAAGCAGTGAAAATGTAGAGCCGAAACTCAAGTCAGAGCATCTGATTTCACACTCCAACTTCACCTTGCAGCCTTCTGTGTCTACAGCCCTCTCCACTTTCCCTTTACACCTCACCCTGCCCTCCCAAAGCCGTGAGTAGGTATGGGTAAATTAATACACTGTAGATATCTCCCCCTCTCTTTTTACAACATACTCCAGACATTACCTGTTTTATTAAAAATGATATACATAAAGTTTTAATATTTGATCAGTCTTTTTCGTATTCCAAATATTCTTCCATCTTATTAATCTATAAAAGAGTTCAGTGGTTACCCAAGAACCTAGTGGGGACTGTCCAGATTTCCTCTGTCAGAGTCGATCCACCCCCTGTTATATAATTTCTTAACATCATACGCCAATATTATTCCTCTTCTATGTGCTGTTATTGTCCTATTTAGCAGGGGGTTAATTTATATTAACATGGTAAGATTATATGACCATTTTAAAAAGAACTGTTATAAAATACTTTGCTAAAACTAAAGGAGTCACAACATGTCTGCCGATTGTTCAAAGTACCATCCCCGGCTGTTGCTAGAGCAAGTGATTTTGGTTATTGGGCTTTTCAGTGCTTTTCATATCATGGCCATCAGTGTCTATCCAAGTGTCACATTCAGGTTTCACCAGAAAGAGCAGACATAAGAAATGTAGCATCCAATAATTCCCAGGGAAGACCATCAATGTACCCTCATGCATTTATACATTCTGAATTCAAGTGTACCGTGGTGACTATGAGAAGGTTGTGTTGTAGATCAAAAAGTAGGTCCTTTGTCCAAGATATCGCCATCTCCTTTTTAAAGGAAGTTAAGGTCAGGGCAAAAATAGGAAACTTAAAGCATTTATTACTGAAGATTGTTTAAGATCTACTCTTCATTATGCTTATGCACATCTAGATTATTGATTGTTATAGTAGGAACTTCCTAATTTACCTGTTCTAATAACATCAATAGTTCCTGTAGGTAAATACCATATCTTTAAAAGAACATTAAATTACTTCCTGTCTAATACAACCTTGAGTTATCTTTAAACACTATGCCATAATCCAAGGCTCTGCAATACCTCAAACTTAAAAATATTTTGCAGCATTGACAATTACCAAATACTTCCTCCATGTGACCTGTATACAAGCCTCCCTTTCTCTAATATTTCTCTAGATAGGATCACAAAAATTACTCATTTATAATAAATTTAACAGATAATTAGTGACATGGTCTCTAATAGCAGATAGCTCATTTTCTAATATAGGGAGATGAATAAACCCAAATGTATATGTCTATATACACATCCATATACATTACATATATATATATATATATATATATATATATATATATTCATATGTCTTAAAGAATCCTGCAGCTACTAAAAAAGAGAGAGAGAGAGTAACAGATCTAGCTAAGAATAGTGTTTTTTAGGTAATATTACCAAGATCATCTCACTTGAGAAGAAAATAATTGTACAGAAAAGCTATAAAAAGCAAAGGAGCCAGCTGTGTGAGAAAGAGGAATTAAACCAGAATGAACTGAGAATGTTAGACCATAAGGTAGAGACACCCTTAGTATCTCAATGGAAAATTAAGGAAATCAGAGTGGCTGGAGTGAGATATCCTGTGTAGTGGGAATACCAGATGCAAGGCAGGTTGTAGGCAACTGTAGCCATTTAAGGACATTGAATTTGATGTGTACAGTAAGAAGGATTTTGATGGTCCTGAACAAGGAATGGGTATAATTTAATTCAATTTTTAAAAGATTTCTTTGGCTACTGTGTGAATTGCAGACTAGTTAGGAGAGAGAATAGAAAAGGTAGAAAGGCTAACATGCTATTTCAAAAGTTCTGGGTAGAAATTACAGTAACTTGAACTTAGGGGATAGCTATAGTGATAGTAAGAAGCAGTCAGAATCTGAAAATATTTTGAAGGTAAAGCCAAAGGGACTTACTAATATATTAATGTGGATGGTGAAAAAGTCCAGAAGTTCATTATGATGCCACATTTTTTAGCTTTAGTAACTGGAAAAAATGGAGTTTTCTGTATTAAAATTACCCTGCCCACTGCAATAAATGTTCTTAACATCATTCTTCAATATTATTCTAAATCTATAGTGTTATAAATCTAATGCATTTACTGATAAGAGGAACATGGGAAAAAAGCCTGTCAGGCATGGGTGCAACAAGTAATTAAGTTTGGTACTCACTAATTTTGACTTCCCTGTGGTGATATCTAAGGTGATTGGTGCATGTGAGCCTAGAAGAGATGTTTGGGTCATAGATAAATATCACCATGTATTTGGACACCAAGCATTTATAAACATGAATTTTGAAGAAGATTCGTAGGAAAGACTGAGAAAATTAGCCAGTGATGCGAGAAGAGAATGTCTCAGAGGACGAACAAAAAAAAAAAGTAAAGGATGAGGAAGCAATTCAAATGCCAAATGTCTTCAATAGGTAAAGACGGGAATGATGAAGACTTGACTGGTGAATTTCAAGATCAGTTTTGGTATATTCCTGGAAAAGAATATGTGAGGGCTGTTTGTTCAAAAAGGAGTAGAACACAATGATAGAAAACAATGAGAAACAACTCTTTCAAGAAATTTTGCTATGAGGAAGAATAGGAGGGAAATGGAGCCTGAGGTGGAGTGCGATATGAAAAAATAACATTTTTAATTGGTAGATATGACAACATGTTGATATATTGATGAGAATGATATGTTAAACAAGGGAAGTTAAAAAAGAAGGAAGGACCAAAAGTTGAAAGATAGAATTATGTTCAACCAATGAAACAAACCAAATGGTAGAGGACATGCATGAGGATGCATGCATGCTGCTAGATTTTGTGGTAAAAATTATCAGATGAACTTCTATAAACCTTAAGGAAAAATAATTCAGCATAAATGCATGTTTTACATAAGAAATGATACATAGCCATTGGATGATACATGTAAAAGTATTATATAAACTTTAAAACACCTTAGCACTATTTTCATTATTACATACAAAAGCAGAAAATAACTATAGTTGAAAGACAGAGAATCCTTGGAAGCGGTGAGAGAAATATTATGCTTTTAAATTGCACAGTTAACTGCAACACGTTGGAAACAAAGGTTTGCAGTCTTATTAACTCAAATCCAAAGCAATTTAAAATAGAACCACAGCGCTCAAGTGAGCAAATGTTTGCTCTTAGATAGTCCATTATACATGTTTGAAAAGTGCAATCTCTTTAAACTGATTTTGAGTCTGCTACTCAACACAGAAAAGCAATTAGGAAGCAGAGAATTAGCAAATATCACTCAGAAAATAAATATTTACTGTCAACCTTACAGATGTGAAAAGTCCCATTTCCACATATAGTTCTAATTAGATTTAAATGGCTTCCTAAGTATTCTATTAAGTATTTGATAAACTTTGAACAAACTGTGGCACCATATTATTTCTTTTAGCTTTAAAAATCAGTGTGTGCATTTTAGGGCACTGGGTATGTAAAACTAACTAGCATGTTTAGGCAAATTTTGTCCCAGGGTCCCTTGCAATATTAAGTGATTTCAATGCATTATTCATGAAATGTTTTCCGACCTTGTGGACAGTAACAGCTTACATGTGAATAGCATCATTTTTATGCGATTAAAGAATTCCATATAATTTTAAAGCTTTTAATAATTATTGACAATTTTTATCTAGAAGTTTTATTAAATTTTACTCACTATTTTAAGTAGGCTAAAATGAGTGGGTATGCCAAAACTTAACATTAAGGTATGAATCCATATCTTTTTAGCATTTGAAACTGTGCTATATTTTCAGTACATTATTTGCTGAAGAAGGAGACAGTCAAATGAATTAATACTTTCTGTCGTGATGCACTCAAACTGCTTACATATGAATTAGTATATCATAAAACAAGTCTGAGGGATGCTGCCTCATTAATTGCCTAGGTTTAAAGAAAGTGTTTGGCATGATGGTAGAAGTAATTACTCTTAACTAATAAGAGTATTTGACATGAATTTTGAGTTCCTACATTTATTTGATCATTTATAAGTTTTACCAGAGTTAGAATTCAATATAAGCTAAAATTACAGGTATTATTGCACCCATATTTTTAGAAGTGGAATCTGAGTCACAGAGAGTTTGTAAAGTAACTTGGCAAGCATTCTCAAGCAGTAATTAAATGACTGAGGACCTGAACTTTATTTGACTCTTCTTTTTACATAAATTCTCCTAGTTACTCAGAGGTAATTATGTGATAAAGAATATACAGAATTTCAAGTTTCCAGTCTTTACTATTTGTCAGTCCATAAAAGTTAAATAAGAAATAAAACTTCTGAATTATCGTCATAAAATATTTAGAGTCCCCTATACATAAAGGATGACATGTTTATGCTCTTGCAAGCTCTTTACTACATTTATAAATATTTAGTTTTCTTTTTCACCAGTTCCTTTTAAATACAACATGGTTACCACTAGGACAAAATTTCAGAAGCAAAATTGATTTCAAAAAAATGCCTATAATCTCTGCATTTTCCATGCAAGGTATTCATATTGTTTTAATGAAAATATAATTCATGTAGTTTATTGGATACTAAAGTGTAAAGTACTCAAAGCATTACTGAAAACTATATTTGTTATTTCATTGTAGTTGTACTATGAGTTGATGATTATCAACTACATATATTTAACAAGTGGCAGATATAGTATAATGAAACAAAAACAATTGATAAAATAAAATGATAAAGATAGGTAAAAGGCAGTCACAAAATACCATGGAGCAGAGAGTTTCCAAAATGCCTGCTGGAAATCAGGGCATCAAATAGCTTTAAAGTTGCCCTGGAGTCTCAACAAGACAGTAAGGCAATAAGGACCTCTAAGAACTATGAAAGAGCCTTGCAAAAAATGAATGATTCAAATACAAAAACTCAAGAAATGGGAAAATATAGCAAAGCTTAGAGTAAGTGATGACTGCTGTAAAAAATAACAACGCATTCAATGTCAGCCTAAGAACAATCTCCTTTGCGCGGCATGCCTACTTTCTGGCTCCATGTGGTACCTTTTTCTTTTTCTTTTTTTAAAGAGTGGAAGGGAAGAAGAAAAAGAGGGGGAGAAATATCGATGTGAGATGAAAACATCAGTTGGTTGCCTCTCATACACACCCTGGCCTGGGACCCAGCTTGCAGCCTAGGCATGTGCCCTGAGGGAATCAAACCCGCAACCTTCCAGTCTGTGGAACGATGTCCAACCAGCTGAGCCACACTGGTCTGGGACTCATGTGATATTTTTATAACCATACTGATAGAGCTTAATGGATTTTATCTGTACCTCTATAAACCATGCATGAACCTTAATTCAGGAAAAATAGAAATGCTTTCAATCTTGACATTGTAATAGGAAACTTATAGTCGTCAGAACAGAATTGGAAAGTTAGTACTGACATGATCAAATTATAAGACATCAAGAGAAGAGATACTGTCAAAACATTAGGAATGAGACAAACACATTTCATTATGTTCACTAAATTATGTTCATTAGAAACAAAACTGAGAAAAGACAAAAAACGGTGATGATTAAAACTGTGAAATTGAGGAAAAGTGAGTTTAGAGTACAAGCTGCTTCCTTCCCTATCAAAACAAAGTAAATAAATGATGAGTAAAGTTGATTAAGTAAAAATAGTGGCATAAAATTTCTTCTTCCCAAATGTAAAGGTAACCAAACTTGAACCCTCACGATAGATATCAGTGTTACCTCTGGGAAACTTGCTGCATGGGGATCTTTTCTTTCTAAGGGTTTCGATTGCATTTTGTCTTTAACGTTTATTGTTTTGTTTCTTTAAGGCTAAACGGTCACTCTGTTACACAGCTCTTTTCATCCTTCATGCTAATGCTAAATAGCTGCGACACTGTGTCCCCTGTAACTTGAAGAGCACATGCGCTGTAACAAAGAGGCAGCATATTAGTAGCAGTTCTACCAACCGTACACATGCCCTGCATTTCTGAACAGACAACTCTACCTGCCCTGTGTTGAGAGGATAATAACTCATTGGCTTACACATGTTTTTGTTCATATTGTATTCTTGAAAAGTAAATGGGTGCATTTAGTGCTTTAAATGAATCATTACACACATTTATAACTTCTATGAGGCAAATATCTTATAATTCAAATGTTGCTTAATTTGACAGAGAATAATATTTTTGTGTGCACATGATAAAATACTTCAAAGCTGCTTCAGATTATTGTATTTTTCTCCTAAGGTCAATAAGAAGGGCGACGCTTAGCCGTAGTCCATTCAAGTATGGCTGAAATGTAAGTTAAGCAGAATAATGAGTCTCTTAGTAAGCAAATTAACACAAAATAATTACTGATTCCCACCAAGGCAGTCTTATTTTTAACCTGTGAAAGTCAGGACACAGTCTGGCATTTTGCTCTTTGGAACCAAGCCTGTGTTTTACTTTCTTTGATAGTGGTGTCAGGGACAAGACTTCTGCTCTCTGGAGCTTACTCTCTTGCAGTTTATAGTGATCTATATAATTTTAAAAGAGCTTGAGTCAGAAAAAGGCAACAGAGTTTTGCAATAAAAAATGAACTTTCACTTTACCACACTTGCTTACTATCTAGAAAAGAAAGATATGATCAAAATGCATTACATATCTTCTATTAATTGTGGCAAATGTGACTTATAATTCATTACAGGAAGGTAAACATCCTTTTTTTATACATTAGGGAAAAAATAGTTTTCCTGTATGAGACTTAAGTCATAACTCAGTGTTTTAATAATGAACCTTGTATGGTGAGCTGCTGAAAACTCCGAATTGGAACTACTCATGCCTTCTTACTATTTTTCTACAATACGGTTAAAGAGCCTACTGGCATACAGACTTTCTTCAATGTAGTTCTGATGACAGCAAGGCCAGTTGTATGATATTTCTTCTACAGTATTTCTATCATTGTAATTTTTCCTAAGACTTTCCTAGATAATTAAAAATATATTGACTTATTATTTTACTATGTTAAAATAAAGATATTTCTAAGGAAAAGTAGGAATGTAATTCTGCAATTTTTTTAAAGGTTCATTTTACTTTTTAAAAATATTTTAATGTTTTCCCTAAGAACACTGAAACGACAATTCAAAAGAACCTATGCACCCCAATGTTCATAGCAGCACAACTGACAATAGCCAAGTGTCAGAAGCAACCTAAGTGCCCATCAGCAAATGAGTGGATCAAACAACTGTGGTACATGTACACAATGGAATACTATGCAGCAGAAAGAAAGGAGAACTCCTACCCTTCACAACAGCATGGATGGAACTGGAGAGCATTATGTTAAGTGAAATAAGCCAGGTGGTAAAGGACAAATACCATATGACCTCACTTACAAGTGGGCCCTGATCAACAAAACAAACAAACAGGCAAAATATAACCAGAGACATTGCAATAAAAAGCAAACTGACAGTAACCAGAGGGGTGGGGGATAACGGGGAAACCAAGGGAAGGGTCATCAAGATATATGTATAAAGGGCCCATGGACAAAGCCAAAGAGGGGTTGGATTGAAGGTGAAAGTTAGGGGTGGATGGGATGGGGGAAAGTGGTGGGTGGAAATGGAAACAACTGTATTTGAAGAACAATTAAAATAAATAAATAAAATATTATAATGTTTTACTGATAAAATACTTTATAGGGCTATGACTGAAATGAACTGCAAGTTTACGACTCAAAGAACTGGATGTATAGTGCAAGTCACCAAAATAAGTATGTACAGACGAGGTTTGGGGAGAGAATGATCCTATCATTACAGACATACAGACGCAGACATCCCAAATAATACCTGAAGATATGTATGAATTTAAAAATAACTAGGATTGGGAAAATAGCTTTAGGAATAATTAACAGCTTCAGAAATAATTCTTTTGTCAGAGGAGTAGAAAATGTGGACGTGATTGATATTTCTGACAGAGAATGCTTACAGTGAGAAACATCACTCCAATGCAGCAGAAACTGCAAGTACCATATTTTGTCAAGTAAAATGTTTACTTTTTTTCCCAAAATTTTTGAGGGAAAAATGAGGATGGCCATTACACACAGGTAGCACTAATTCCATATCTATATAAATGCATTTAATAATTTTATTTATGCTTATGCATTAAAAGTGTGTAATTAGAAAAAAGTGTGTAAATAGAAAGCAATAATATCTGTATACAAAATAATACCTAGAATACAAAAATAGGTTTTGTTTCTAAAAATAAATAAATCAATAATTGAATTAAAAATTAAAATGAAAGATTTTTTTCCTGAAATTGTAAAATGTGTGAGCATTATACACAGCAAAACGTGTTAAATGGGCTGTAGAGAGATTCCAGATACTGTTTGGGTTCCTTGGTGTACCATGGCCTCAATCAGCTCTGACTCCTGGATTTTCCATTAGATAGGCCATTAACAAAGGGAACATATTTGTTGGTCAAACACAGAAGTACGAGTTCCTAGGTTAAAATGAATTAAATTACGAAGGACTTTTGTTCAAATTCCATGCCTGAGTTTCTGAGAGGTGGACAGTTGGACAGAGCTAAACAGCCTTGCGTACGGAATGGTGACTGCAGCCTACACAGACTGAAACCTTAAAGAGGACTTGTCTAACTTCCACATTTTTTACCTAAAACTATAGCAAAGTGGTGGTTTAGAGCTGCAATGCAACCAGAGCCACACAGTGTCCATCAAGGGCAAAATGATGTTATTACTACAATTCAGTTGTAGTGTGACCCTACACCATAGGTATCGATGCTGGAAAAAATTGGGTTCCAACAGATACAACATAATAAAATCCAGAGAATGAAGTTTGGGTGCAGCCAGTAGTATTTGTTTGGTGCTTCAAATAGCATAAGCTTTATTTATGCTAAATATAAGATATATTAATAACAATGATAGC
>PVJI01026533.1:0-18886 GCA_004026765.1 Micronycteris hirsuta | reverse complement strand
GTTCCTGCTCGACACTCCACTTTTTGTAGCATTTTCACATGAGGCTTGCTCCCCGGATTCTCCCAGCCTCGTGGCCCAATGCAGTTCGCAACAGCTTCGTTTTACAAACATGGAGACCGCCAACCAGGCAGTGCTATTTTTTCTACTTCTCCCTACTGCTCCCCCCTCAGTAGACTTACAGCTTTGGTTCTCAGTCAAGACTGTTTTGTTCCCCCAGAGGACTTTTGTTAAAACGTATCTTAAACTATATTATATTAGTTTCAGGTGTACCACATAGTGACTGGATATATCTCTTAGGAAGGGGTTACCCAGGGGACATTTGACAATGTCTGGGGACATTTTTACAATTGTCACGCCTGGGAGGGGCTGTTGGCGTCTAGTTATTGAGGCCAGAGCTGCCGCCACACACCCTGCGATGCACAGGACAGCCCTTTCCCCCAGGGTCAATGTCATCCAGCGCCAGAGTCAGCAGTGCCGCAGCGGAGAAACCCTGACATCAACCTGTAGGAAAAATCATATTCTTTCTAATTCAGTGCATATTCAATGAAAGGATGTATAGAAGTGGATACATCTGCATCTGGGAATTAAACTACATTTGAAGTGGGATGAGGGGATGGTCTGTTTTAAGCACACCCACAGAACTGAGCCATATCATGTTCTTTTCCTACTGTTTCTGCTTCAGCCTTATTTCTGGCTCTTGTTTTGCCCCTTGAGACTCGTCTATTATTGGCCTAAGGGAAGATTAATGGATGATTTTACTGCCTTCAAGTCAATGGAAAAATTTTAGGGCTTGAAATTTTTTTCTAAGCTTTCTCAAAATGCAGTTTTATCCTGAATAGCTGTTAGATATTTTTGGTCCCAACTTCTCTGCAATTTTATTGATTGAATGGATATTTTCAACAGACTAACCTTTAAAAAAATACCTTTAATTTTATTATGTATTGGTTTCGGGTGTACAGCTTAGTGGTTAGACCATCATATACTTTACAAAGTGGTCCCCTGATATTTCCAGGCCCACTGAACCCACGCACAGCTCTCACGATATTATGGGCTGTATTCCCTCTGCTTTACTTACATCCCCAGGACGGCATTGCCTTTTAAAGTCGGTGAAATTACTGTGCTGTTCTGCTTGCAACTTCTCCTGTAAGGTGTATGTCCCTGTGTTGATTTAAAAGAATCCCATAGGTGTTCTTTTACTGTTGGCAGCTGCTAGAATTGTGTATCCTTTCCTATTCAAAAATGTCAATTTCTGGACTTGGAATTTGAATCTGATTTAAAGCTAATTTGCCGGAAACAAAACAGGGAGCTTTTTGTTTTATTTTTGGTTCAACTTTGAAAGAGGCAGGAATTAGACAAGGCAGATGTATTTATTCGCTTGTTCACATCAATATTCACAGTTTCCCTTCCAAACACGTATAGTCATGGCTTGTCATATTGTATCCATAAAGAAAGAGAAAAGCTTGCTATCACACTATTACATTATTTTTCTCTTATTTGTGTTTTGTTAAAGTAGATGCTAATGATTTTTCTTGACTGGACACAACTGTCAAGGAAGTTTTCTGGAATAAGCCATCTTGAGGACAAATACTAAGAGTATTTTCTTGGGTTTAAAGACCCCACACACCTCCCAAATTTTATACAATGCTCAGCCCTGCTGATCTCTGAGGACCATGCTGGATTATTTGACACTGTTTTTTTCCTGAGAAGAAAGGCTTACAGCAGAAAAGGTCATGCCATAATTTTTGTTCCCCAAATTAGATTTTAGTTGTTTTATTTTGTTACATACCCTTTGTTAGTTTGAAGCATGCTTTCAAATAATATTATAACATTTCTCGAATCTCTTTGAATTTGTAAGTACTATTGACCATTATCTTTCCCACATCCTTTATAATTCAGTTAAGAAATTCCAGGTTTTAACGCAGATTTGGGCCTGGGGATGGGGGAAAAAAAAGAAACGGAAGAGAAATCTGTTTTTATCATGCCATGGAGAATTAGATTTATAGTCCTGGATGAGAGAGGGATTAGAAACCAGTCTTTGTAAAAAAATGACAGTTGAGAAAAGAGGAAAGTACCATATTCTGGCTGACCTCCAAGGACGATTGTTTCCTGCTTCTTTCTGATGGCGCCGACCCGGGTGGCTGGGCTCTATGATCGAAGTCCCCTCGCCCGAGAGCACGGCTTTTCCTTCCTCCAGGGCAGGGTTTCTCAACCGTAGCACCATTGACATCTGGGGCAGAATAACTCTTTGCGGTGGGGACTGCCCTATGCACTGTCGGATGTTTCACAGCATCCCTGCCAAATACCCCTGGGCAGCAACGTCACTCCCGGTGGAAAACCGCTGATCGAAAGCAAAACGACTTATTGGCAAGGACGTTTACACATCACTGGGCTTCCACCTCTGTGTTTTGTCACATGTTGTATCTGGGGGTTGGTCGGTATCAGCACATCATCCAGCCGACGGCCTCCCTCGAACCTACAGACTTCCGGTCTGCTTTTCCCCTGGCGTGTTGGTGTCAGTGAGACACACGTGGGTGGCAGCCAGGTTGGCCTTGAGCAAACTCCTGTGGAAAGGGCTGCATTTTATTTTATTTTATTTTATTTTTTAAGGGCCTCATGTTAAGGACGTCTGGCGTGTGTGGCCCTGTGTCCTCTCCAGCAGATTATCTGGATTCAATTTGCATCCGCCCGTTGCGCCCTGCTTCTAGGGTGTCTTTCCCTCTGTCCCTCAGTCGGCGTGCTGCCCCACCACTGCTCTCCACCGATTACTGGAGAGTCCGACATCGCTGTGCTGCGGCTCGCTCTCCCTTTCCTTCCTGGCGTCGGGCACTCTGGGGCACCAGAGAGTCAGGGGAATGGCTTTCTCCTTTTGGCTCCATGTGAAGGCTGTTCTGGAATAATCTGGAGGCGTCTCGCCATCCACATGGGTGGCAAGCCCTTTGGAGAGCACGCATTGCTCGTCACGAGGCTGTCATGGAGGGCGGCGGGGGCGGGGGGATGCAGCCTTCCCATCAGAGGTGCGAGCTTCCTCACCGGGCAGTGGGCACAGCAGGCCTGCAGTGGGTCTGAGGCTGCAGTGGGTCCGAGGCAGGAGGCCCCCGACTCTGCAGCCCGGCTCACCCTGCCCCACCACCTTGGTTTTCCCTCTGGCTCTCAGGTTAGTGGTTGGCCCTCACCGGCGACCTGTGATCGGAATGCTACACCACACAGGAAGCCACCTACCAGACAACATTGTCAATGGACTGTAGGACTTCGGACAGGTCTCTTGTCTGCTCCTGGCCTGTTGAATTACCGGGTTTGGCTTACTCACCGCTCCTTGGAGTGTGGTCCTTGACGCCTGAGCATGGAAGGTGCCTCGTGGGGAAAAAGTTCCGTGGCCCAAGTGGTTCGGGAAATGCTCTGCTTGGCAGCAGCTGGAGATTGATAGTGTGCATTAGCATATGAGGCAAGACTTTCTGATGTCCCTGTACCCGGATGCCCCTGTGGCACCTTTTCTCCAGCATTCCTTCCCCCAGAGACTTTTCCTGTCCCCTCCCCTCTCCTGGTCTTTACCTCGACTCACTCTTCTTCACAGCACTTATTTTCCGACATTACATTATATATGTATTTACTTGTTTACCTCTTGTCCTCCTCCACCCAGAATGTAGCCTCTGTGTCAGCAGGAACCTAGTCTATGTGTTTGCGGTTTCTCTCTAGCACAGGACACATAGTAGCTGCTTAATAAAAAATCTTTTCAGTGAATAGACTTTGTTTAACTTGGGGATTTCTGAGTGGATCTAATCAGGGACCTTTTTCACTTCCACCCATTAAAATCCAGGAGAACATGCTTGGGAACTCACCAGGAAAGAGGGTCTCTAAAATCCTGATGGCTGTGGTTCCTAAGAGTCACTTTCTTAGTCCCAGACACCCGGTTCGAATATATGGACAAGGTGGCATGAGACTGAAAATCAAACAAAACGGACTGTCCACGTTCTGTGTTGGGAACTGCCACCCCGAGCCCTGGGGTCCGAGGCCTGAGCCCTGGGATCCGAGGCTTGTTCCAGGCTGGCGGCGGGGCTGCTCCGCTGGCCTGAATGACGCGGCCCCACTGCCCTTCCCCAGGGCTGGCTTCCTGCGAGGATCCCTCACTTACTGCTCAGGGCACCCGGTGAATTCCCCAGCACGTTGGCAGAAATGAGCATGAGGCCCATGCGCGGAGAAGCGCTTGAGTCTCCAGGTTTCTCCATCAGGCTATTGTCATCGCTTTCTTGGGCCCAGGGACCGCTAGGTACCCACCTTGAAATCCGTAACCTCCGTTTCGCTGGTGAAGAGATCCAGGCTCGGAGGGGTCACATTTTTTGCCCATGTCATACCTCTGGGAAGCAGCCGTGCCAGGGTTAAAACTGTGCCCTCCCTGCTGGAAAGCCCGTGTGCCGTCCCCCGAGCTCTCAGACAGAACGGGGCGGTCCTCTCCTGGCACTGCACTTGAATACCCAGTGTGGTTTGTCCTGGGAGCTACATGGTCCTTGCCAGGACCTTTCAGGCAACACGTGAGCTCATTAACCCCCAGGGGTCTCTTTGTGTGTGGCCCTTACAGCCAGCGGGAGGATGGATCCATCCATTTCCGGTGACACTGCTGATTCCATTTTCAGTTTGCTGCACACTTGCCGATTATTTTGGCTTTGCCGTCTCACACTGTCCATCCAGCACCAGAACCAGGTCGTCTCAGGACATTTGGCGACAAGTAACTGAAACCCACTCCAACTTGTCTGGCAAAGATGGGAGGAGACCCTACTGAAAGCAGCTTAGGGCATCCTGGCGGGGGTGTGGCAGGCTGAGGACCCAGACCAGGAGGTGCAAAGCCGCTGATCTCTCTCTCTTTCTGCATAGTGCTGCTCCCTCCACGGCCCTCTGCTTCATCCGCCTCTTCTTGCAGACCAGTTTTCTCGTGCACCTGGCTCCCTTGTGGCTTTCAAGCTTATGGTCCCCAATTCACATAGCTCTTCTAAAATAACTAAGGCCATGGGACCCGCTTTGGGAAACACTGCCCAAGCAAGAGCCCTTCCCACAGAGAGTAGGGCTTCAGCCTCACTGCTGGGTCCCTAGAAGCTAGAACAGAGCCTAGCGGAAAACAGGAACTCACTACGTGCGTGTGGATGGATCCGCTGTTTCAGCTGCACATGCCGGTCACAGTCAGGCTCTGCCCTTTGCCTCAGCCACCTGCTTGCAGCTCCCCTTCATTAGAACTGCAAGCAGGCTGAGAAAAGTGAAAATCAACATTGAGAGCAGGTGGGGAATGCGCTACGGGCCCAGCACTGCTAACGAGGCAAAGGCAGTCAGTGCCCGCCTTCCAGGGTTTTGGCTAAATTTAGGGGCAGAGCTAAAAAGGGCAATTTGTTGGGAGGACACAGCACCTCTTATGGAACCCAAGGGCAGAAGTACAGCCGGGATTCCCAAGGGACAGGACCAGGGACAAGAAAGTCATCAGCAGGCAGCCATCTCTGCGGTCTCATTGTCATGTCTGCCTCTGTCAGCAGACAGCTTCATTCTCTCTGCAGAGCAGCGTCCCCTGCTTCACTCACCTGTCCCATCCCGATGGCTCCCAAACAGCCCCCTAATCCCTGAGACCACATTGCCCAATGGCCTCGCAGTTCATCCCAGGAGCAATTCCTGGGAAAGAAGGGCACAGCCCACCCAGCTCAGCTTCCGATTGGTTCTCCTGGGTCATGTGAACACATGCTTCAGGTCCAATCAGCTGTGACCTGAGAGGGTGTAGGTCACATGACACCAGTATAGCTGCTGAGATTCCTCCTTTTGGTGGGATAGGAGTACTAGGTGGGAATTTTCTCTGCTATCTCACAGCCCCGGGTCCATTTAGGGGGCTCAAGAACGGGTGGGTGGCTTCTTGAATTTTCTCCCTCATCCCTGTCCTCTTATAATTTACCTTAAGAACAGAAATGTGATGCAGAGGAAAGGGCTAGGGTCTTCTGGCTTTTACATTTTCAACTTTTTTTTTTTTTTTAGTAGTCAACAGACACCCCTGATGGGTCTGAACCAAGGAGCAAAGAGAACGAGTGAGTTTTGGCAAAGTTTGGGGTGCAGATGACCCCTGCGTGGGCAGCTGGCTCTAACTCAATACGGTGGGGAACTCCTTTGCCTCTTTGCACAATTCAGGATGCCAGCCCTGGGCTAATGTGCTCTCTGCATTGGTTTTAGACAGAGGTGGACCCGTGCTCTATCTTTCACAGGCTAAATATCCATGATATATTCGGAGTCACATGAATAATTTTCTACTCGGCCATTCCCACACATCCAGAACAAAGAGGGTCCTCAGTGCTGTGCCCACAGTACCCCTCCCTGTAGGAAGAGTTGGGAAGCCATTCAGGTCGAAGGGGCTGGTCTCTGAGACGGAAGATTGAGCCCTGTGTTGGTCTCCTAAGGCCACTACGTAACAAATTCCCACAAACTTGCTGGGTGGCCTAACATAACAGAATCTTATTCTCTCAGAGCTCTGGAGGCCAGAAGCTGACAATTAGCACCAATGGGGCCGAAATCAAGGTGTTCAGCAGGGCCGAGCTCCCTTGGATGCTCTAGGGAAGATTCCATCCTGGCGTCTTCCAGCTCTGGTGGCTGCAGACACGCCTGGACTTGTGGCTGCATCTGTCACTGCAGCCTCTGCCTCCGTGGTCACATGGCCTCCTCCTCTTCTGTGTGTGAGATCTCCCCGTCTCCCACTTATAAGCACAGTTGTGGATGACCTGTAGTGCCCACCTGGATAATCCCGCCTCTTCTCATCTCAAAATCCTTAACTGAATCACATCTACAACCTTTACCGTATAAGGTAACATTCTTAGGTTCCTGATATCTTTGGGGGCCACCATTCACCCCACTACAAACCTCAAACCTCTTTCTCTCCCAAGGAGGGTCTAGGCTGGGCAGACACCCCAAAAGATGTCTACCAGAGGCCAGGTTGAGAGCTCTTCTAAAAAGCTGTTTCTCAGCTCATTGGGAACCTTGCTATTCCCTTGTCTTCTTCCTCCCATCAGGAGGAAGCATAAAGAACGGCTGAGGAACAGGCCCGGCCCAGAGGTACCCCGGGAGCCAGAGGCTGGCTCAGCAGTGGGCTGGGAGCAGAGCAGCCTCCGAGTGTCCAGGCCAGCAAGCAGCTCCCTGCAGCTCCCTATTTTATAGATGATTTGCATCAGGAAAGTGAAAGGAACTTCAGGAGCGGCTGCCACTCCCAAACTGCTGTCACTTCCCTCCCATGGAGCTTTTAGGAGACATGTAAGGCCTGAGAACTTCCTCTTCCGACCAAGCTCCCAGCACGCAGACTCCCTACAGGCCCGATCCACGCTTGCCAATGCCAGGAAGGCACCCTCGGACTCAGGCCTGTCTTCCCAGACTCCCACCCCACGGTCGAGACCCTGACCCCGGACATCCCCGCTCCTCTCGGCAGTCTGCGATCCTCTGGGCATTTCTCGTTGTTGAACTGCTTTCCTGGGCTCCGCAGATAGTCGCTTTGTCCTCTCACGAGGACATGCTCACCCACCCTCCATGATCACACGGCCCGTCAGTTCCAGAGGCAGATGACAGGCAGGGCAGAGCTCCCTCTTGGGCCCGTTCTCAGGGAGAAGTGTTTAGCTAGGCAGAGGGCTGCTGTCTAAGCACCAGAACTTTCTGTGGGGCATGTGGATTGATGGGGACAGCCTCAGCGCTTACGGAACACAAGTCCTCATTCAACGCCTGAAAAGCTCTTTACACTGAGTTGCACAGCAGAACGTCTAAGAACTCAGGCCCTGGAGCCCGACGGCCTGGCTTCAATCCCCAGCCCTGCCGCTTGCTATGGGTGTGGCGTGGGGCCCTTAAGTTACCCTGAGCCTCTGTGAGCTGACCTACAACATGGGCACAGACGAAGTGGGATAACATGTGTGGAGTGCCTGGCACAGCACCTGGCACATAGTAAGTGTCTGGTACATATCCGCCATTATTCTTGATGTTGCTCTGTAAGCAAGTCAGTCTTGGAAGAGCTGCTGAAGTAATTTGGCACCCACATGCACTACATATAAAATATTTTATTATAAAAAGCTCAGTTGCACAGCATTTTAGAAGGAACAGAATGTGGCCTTTCCTGCCGTTAAATAGGAGAGACTAGGAAAGTGTACCGGTTAAGACTATAATCTTGAGCATCATCAGGCCCCGGGCCCTCGAAGAACCATCGGCGTGCGGGGCCCTGACAACCCCACCTGGGCCTCACCCCCACATAATCATCCAGCCATTTGTTTTGCTTAATTCGCCAAACGGCCCCGAGTCCTTTCTTCAGAGCTGAGTCGTGTTTCCTGCCCATAATTCAGGACGCCAGCGAAGAAAGCAAACAAGACAGTCCCAGTGAAAGCAAAACAAAACCACAACCTAAACCAGCGGCTAGGTAGCCTTTCCTGGGCGGAAAGAGGCTGTTGACATCAACGATTCAGTTGAGGAAGGACGATGGGGAAGATGCCTACACCGTCCCCAGATGGGGTCCCCAGCATCTTTCCAATGCGCCCGCTACACGAAGTTCTGTGGGTGTGAGTCACCCCAGAATCACACGACTCCGCACCCATGCCCCCTATCCGGAACCGCTCAGTGTGCATCTGTCCCCTTGTTCCTCAACTGTGGCTGGAGTGGCTCCATGGGGTTCTGTTGGTGCGGAGGTGCGTGACAGCAGGGAGCACACCAGACAGGGCTGTCAGTCGGGCGGCCGGGCGTTGGGGGCCTTCTCCTGGACCTCGTCGTACTGCGGCGGGGGGGTCAAGGGCTCGATGGAGGGAGGAGGGACATTTTTGTCCGGGAGGTTGATCCTAAAGTCTTTGAGGTGAAGTTTTTCGGATTTGATCCTTCGGACTTTCAGTGGCTTCATGTGTTTAGCCAGCTTGGAGTTCTGCCTGTCGGGGGGATTCCCGAGGCCGCCCTCCACGTCCACCCGGGTTGATGTGGGGCTCGTCTCGTCGAGGCCCGTCAAGGACTCATAAGAGGGGAGAGAGATGTTCATCCGCGGGCTCTGGTTTGGTTCCCTCGCTTCCGAGAAGTCTGTGCTCATCACTTCCTCGTAACTGGGCACGTAGTACCTGGAGGAAGCCTCCTCTTCTTCCTCCTGGCTGCAAGACAACCGGCACAGACGCGGAGTGTTAGCAGGAGTTCAAGGCGGATAAAATCATAAGAAGACAGACTCTAAATCCTGCGTTGGTACCGGGCCCACTGACGCCAGGCTTATAAACAACAAATGGGTCCAAGAAGTAATAACAGCTACCACTTCATCCGCTTGCTATGAACCAGGCAGTGTTCTAAGTGCTTTAACACATATGAACCCAATTCATCTTCCTCATAACACTATGAGTTAGGTACTATTATTATACCCCTTTTATGGATGGGACAACTGACCCATCGAGGTTACCTGACTCGCCAGACCCTTACGAAGTGAGAGTTGGGAAGTGAACGCCACATTCTCAATGACTGCACCGTGTCACCTGGGTGTTCCCCTGCCTTGCCTTTAAGCCTCACACTTAACAAGAATCCAGCTGGGCTGTTCTGATGCCCAGCTGGTCCCCTGGCCAAAGGCGATACAAACATGTATAAAACAGCTGCCAGCCGGAAGCAAAATGGTTGTCCCCAGGTAGAAAAGGAACATCTGAATATAAAATTTATACGTATTTCAAATGATTCCATGATTTTGTCTTCTAGGTACACCCTAAGACTCAAAGGACAGGTCAGGTCCTCAGCCTTGCTCTCATCTGACTGTTGAAATAAACCCCCCCAAATCGGGGTATTTTTTACATATTTTATAGGGAGTAACGTCAATAGCCATTTTCTAGGACCCTGCACTTGAACCTGTGGGGCGATAATGGCCAACAACAGAACACCTCCAGTTCAGGAATGCACTCACAGGCGCGCACAGCTAGTAATTATGGGCAACTGATTTTTTTCTCTGTCCTTTTCTCTATTTCTGAAGCGTTTTCGCAGATGTGTGATTGTCTTTTAGTATCAGAAAATCCGTTTAATTTTTTCAAAGCAAAAACAACTGCCTTCCACTATAAAGATAAGAGATACAAAAAATTCTAACCCAGAAAAATCTGGTGAAGAAAATAAAAGCATCCCAAATCCTTCTACCCGGAGACGGCCACCATTAACATTCTGCTGCCCACACCTTTCCAGATCCTTCCCTAATCCCACCGCCACGAAATGCGATGCGATTACGACCTTTGACAGAGGATGCTGTGTTATAACCGCCTTTTCTCGGTGTGGTGGGTGCGGTCCCACATTAGCAAGTGTAGATCAGCAATGACTTCATGGGAGGTTCCCTGAAGGGCACGTCACAATTGAGCTCGACTGATGGATATTTCTGTCTCTCAGTTTTTGCTATTCTAAGCAATGTTCTGATAAACATATGGGTACAAACGCCTTTGCACTCGTGTGATTATCTCCCAAGGATACGCTTTTAGGAATGGAAATGATAGGCACACACATCTTTAATACTGTCTCCAATTGTGCAAACGTCGCTTCAGAAAGGTTAGGCTCCCATCAGGAGCCCCCCAGCGCCAGGGCTGTCTGCCTCAGCCAACACGAGAGGCAAAGAATAATGATACCCCCTTGTGTTTGCATTTCACGACTAATGAGGTTGAACATCCATTGTCTGGACATCTGTGAAATGCCTGCTTGTGTCCTCTGTCCATTTTCCTGCTGGTGTGCTCATCTTTCAAGTTCAGGTGCAACGGCTCTTTCTGTCATGGGGACGTCAACCTTTACCATGTGTTCCCCAGAATATCGCTCAGGTTTTAAATTTGTCTGCAGCATTTTTGATCAAATAGAACACGGCTTCCCAACCTTTTCCACCTAAAGCAGGTACCCACAGCACGCTGCAGGGAATGGACAAGTGGCCAGTGTGGAGGCTCTCTGGCCACCCCACGCAGATTCCCTGGGGGTATCAGAATCTTGGTACACCTGGAATCCACTCATACTACAATACTTGGGACACTCCGAGATAGAAGTGTAAAGTGATTTGTACAATGATAGCTCTTTTACAGAGCCTTAATGGGAGCAAGTGAGAAGGTAAAGCTTCCTAGACCAAACTATTCTCACCATTGAACCCTGTGAGTGCCCACGGCCGGGCTGGGGAGGGTCGGCCCGTGCTCACCTGTCTTCCTCCTGGGCGTGGGGCTCGGCTCCCGGTGGGTACTGGATGTGCGCCATCTCCTCGCCTCGCTGCTGCTTCCTCTTGTCCCGGACGCTCAGGCAGATGGAGAGCAGCAGCAGCATCACCCCAGCCCCGACCAGCACGTAGGCCACAGAGAACGTCTTGCTCTTGAGAATGCCGCTGCCTGTCTCCGTCTTATTCCCCTGAGCTGTCGGCTTCTCGGCGGCGTTGAAGCCGGGCACCAGGTTCCACATGGCCATGATGACCCCGAGGACCAGCATTCCCAGGCCGATGGCGGTCAGTGCATAGTGTGAGCCGTTGGCTTTGGACTGGGCCATCACGCCAGCGGGAGCAGGGCAGGGCCCGGTTCAAAGAAAGAAAATAAATAAAAAGCAGCCGCCGCCACTGCAACAAAAACCCGTAAATGCACTGAACGGGCTCCCTAGTGCCACACTAAAAAAAACAGCAACCGAACTCTCAGGCAAATGCGAGGCATCCCGTGTGGACAGCTGTCACCAACAGGTCTAAAAGGGAAGCAGGAAGAAGAGAGAGGAAAATCAGTTCCAATTCATGATGCTTCTGTGAACACAGCGGCTGCACCTTTGAAGGAGTTCGGAAGCAGCACTGAGCCACAGGCTCCGGCTGGGCTCGCCTTTGATGAATTCCAGATGTCTTACGCACTGGGCTCCTTCTGTGAGCCTGCAGAGGGAAGGCTGATCCGCCCACACCCACCCGAAAAGGAAAAGCGGGATCTCTCCCTGCAGGAGGCCAGAAAGGTCAGGGCTTCAGGCCGCTAAAACATCTTGTGGAATTTAATGAAGTGCAGTGAGGTCTGAGACCTCACTGGGTATGCGAGGAGTGTGAATGATGGTATATGTGAGCCGTGATCAATAAGGACTGATAACAGAATCGCCTGGGTGACAGGCATGAGTCAGTGACATAACCCAGCCCCGACAGCCCACTGCAGTCTCCCCCACCCCTATTCCCTGCAGCTGAAAAGCCAGGCTCTTTAGCAGGAGGGTCACAACTGACCTGACCTGACCTGACCTGGTCTTGCCTCTCCCACTCAGCTCTCGCCGCGCCCTTCTTTGCACACCTACCTCCAGCATTTTAGCAGTTTCGTGCTCACCCCGAAGTGCAGCTGCCTACGAGCCCCCAGCCACCACCCTGGCTCTGTCTTCCTCATCTCTGTGACTAGAACACAGCAGAAACTCAAAAACTGTCTGCTGAATCAAATGAATGAAATGAACAGAGGCCATATGAAGCCAGCCCGCAAGGCACACGTCTCCTCGGCCCCATGGAGTTTTCCTTTTCTTAAAGGGACGGAGCTTGCGCAGTCCCCGCCTTAGGTGCTGTGCCCACTGGAAGAGCAACCCCCTTCCCTTGAAGCAGCTTGGAGACCTCATGCTAAAGGGAGCAGCCAGCTGTCCCGGGCTCCATCGGCATTTGTTGGCTGGGTGAGTGAGCCCCGTGAGCAAGTCACCTGAAGGGTTAGCCTAGAACCAACCCTCCCAGTGGCCCAAGGCGAGCAGGCAATGCTCCTTGCCGACCACCCCTCCACCCGTGACTCTTGCGACGGCAGCCTCGGCAGAACGGCGAACGTTTACGGATGTTTACACAGGCAAGGTCCTCCTTTCAATTCTGCATTCTTTCCGATCTTCCCAAAAGCAATGGCTAACCAGGTGGCTGGAAATCTGATGCTTCGGAGATATTTTCTCATTAAACAATGGCCTTAATCTGAAACCCACCGCTTTGCTGATAAATACTCTAAAAATATTTGGGATAATGTCCTTTATCAGCTTGAGGTCTGTTCCCTCTTCCCCCCTCAGCATATTTCTTGTGCCTCTGCTAAGCAATGTTGTAGGCCCTAGAGGAACACAGGTGAGCAAGTTCAAGGTTGATGGGGCTTCCAGGCCAGCAGCAAACAGTCTACAAGGAATAAGAATAAAGTAGGGAGGAGGTACAGAAACTATGCAGTGAGGCAGTCAGGTGTCCTAACTTGGGCTGGAGGGCATATGGGAAATCTCTGCAAGACAGAGGTCCCGTTGGCATCATAGGGCCCGCACCCCGAACATGCTACATTGCATGCATGTGTGTGGGCACATGAACCTGTATGTGTGTGCATGTGCACGACTGTGTGTGCGTGTGACATGCAGGGCATAGGGATCCCGCTGCAGAAGGATGGGTGGGACCAGCTCGGAACAATCTACCAGAAGCACAAGAGCATGTGTTTCTTACAACTTCACTCACGGCCAGCGAAGGGAAGGATGAGGGGTTTGGCAGCCCTGGAAACGCCTGAGCTCTGCCAAATGGGTCTGAGACAAGGCCAGAGGCGGAGGGCTCAGGGGAGGAGAGGGGCCGCCAGAGGCTTGTGCTGGAAGCCGGAGAGAAAGCCGCGCACTGAGCACCTGCTAAGGCCCCGGGAGGTGGGCCTTGTGCCTGGGAGGCTGAGGGTGTGCTTATCAAACCAGTGATCGGGGCCACTTGAACCTCCATTCCGTTAACTCAGCATTCAAGCGTCACCTTATTCGGTCAGTGCGTGAAACAGACCCCGGATGAGAGTCCCTGGCAGAGATAAAGATGTCGGGATTCACACATTTCAGGCCTGTTAAACTGTCAATGATGGAAAACAGATGATCATGCCCAGTGTGGGGGAGGGTGTTGGGATGGGCAGTTTCATGCAATTTTTCTGGATGGCACATTCTGGCATTTGTGGATCAAAAACTTCAGCAGTTTGCAGGCTTTGGTTCTTTAATTCTAGCTTCTAAGAATTATGTGCAAGGCAAGGATATTCATCATTGCTTTATGGTAATGAGAGGCTAGAAGCTTAAACAGCCAATAATCTGGATCTGGTTAAATAAAATGTGGTCCATGCACTTATTAAATTCTGGTCTCAGGGCAGCTAATGATATGTTTTAAAGTCAAAGAGCAAGGTTAAAATAATGGTATGCTCAGTGTTAACTTAAAAATATTCTGTACGGAGATACGTATATTTGAATATATGAGAAAAAAGACAGGATGATCCTCCTCAAGTTAAGAAAAAAAGAGACAATCTATTTTCATGTGTACAAATGTGCGTAAGAATCCCAGACACGGGGCACACTCCAAATTTACCACAATGATTGCTTCCAGGGAAGGAGGGGGCTTGGGAAGTGCACCTTTTACTCTCTAGTTCTGTAGTTTGAATTTTTTGCAATCAGAATGTGTTGCTGCAAGGCAACCTAGTGTGGTGGTTAAGTGTGAACTTGGAGACAGACCGCCTGTGGTCCGATCCTCTCGTCCTAGCTGTGTGACCTTGGACACGTCACTTAACCTCTCTGTGCCTCAGTGTCCACAGCTGTAAAATGGAGATAACGCTCTCTAGCACTCGCCTTACAGGGGAGTTATGATAAGTCAAAGTACGTAGAACAGGATGGGGCCGGCACATTGTATGCGCTCCTAGAAAAGATTTCTTATTAAATGTTATTTAAAACCTGCCGTTCTCAATGCGGTGAGATCACCCCCAAGGGAAAAAGGTGGTTTGGGGGGATGGTGTGATAATTGTAGATGTTAGCATGGTCTGCGGCCCTCCACAGCCCGTAAACAGACAGCATCTCCGTGGCATTAACATTTCCTGGAAGGGGGGAGCACCGCCACAAGGGGGTTTAGAAGGAGCCCCTAGGGGACAGTGGGAAGGCGAGGTTGAGAAAAACTCTTTAGTGTATTACAGTACATTGCAAAGTACTCCAATTATACACGCCATGGTGTTTATAGTGATTTTCTCTGTGTGATGGGATCAGATTGACTTTTCCTTTCTTTTTCTTATGGGGAAAATAAGAATTAGGAAATGAAGACGTGTATGTGTATTTAGGAAAAGAAAATGAAATAAAGATTTTTGTTTCTTGGGTTCACCGCAGGGTTACATGTCCAGCGGGAGCTTCAAATTGCTCGTCGATCCCACTGCCCTCCAGGGGCCAGGGTCCCGACGGCTTCACGGGGGATGTGAACGCTCCTGAGGTGCAGCTGGGGGCCGTTCATCTTGCTTCTGGCTTGTTGCCTTGCGTTATATTTAGTATGGTGTTCTTTCCCTTTGAAAAACATGGAAAGAAGCTAATTTTGTCCTTGGAGGATTTGGACCACATACCTTCCAACATGTTCCTAAAACAGAGCTGCCCTGGTGGGCAGCCTGGGTTCCCGGCTTGGCCAGATTCCCCTGTGGGCCCTGGAGGTGGACGCTTCATGGCTCATGTTCAAGGCGGCCCCGAGGGCTAAGTGAGGGATCCCGTGTCTGGGTTTTCAAGAAAAACTGTTAACCAGTTAAGAGAGGCACCTACCTGTTGTTACCTGGGGGGCTCAAGGAAGGCCTGCCAACAACTCTTCATGCTAAAATCTCGAGTGATGGACCCACCTGTAAAAAACCGCAAACACAGCTAAGTAAGCTGTGAGCATTCCAACCTGAGGTGCTCCAATCGAGGTGCTCATAGGGTGGGGGGACATGTGTTTTCTTTGTTTTGGGGGGGATAGGGCGTGGGTTTGGGTAGGGGTGCATGCCAGAAAGCCAAGATTCTGCACCTAAAATGTGGGGTTGCAGAAGGATAATGGTACGGTAGCTGCATTTACCAACCCCTCCCCTGGTTTTCTCCATCTTATGCAAGTGCCCCAGAGGGTGAAAGAAGAGGAAACGCCACCCCAGGTCCTTGGACGCAGCCTGCATAACCTTGACACCAAAACCAAAAACAGGACAAGGCAAGAAAGTGACTGGCCAGTGTGGCCCACAAGCATAGAAACCAAAATCCCCAACAAAATCTCAGCAAATAGAGTCCAACGATGTTCTTTAAAAACGGTAACACCTCACAATGAGGTGGGGTTTGTCCCAGAAATGTAAGGTTGGTTCAACCTTAGAAAATCAAGTGAGGTCCTGTCACAGGAGACGGGACAAACCGTGGCAGGCTCGGCCACTGGAGTACTACGCAGCAGTGAAAATGAACACATGCAGTTATACACACGGACATGGGCCATTCTAACACGCGCGACGCTGAACAGAAAAACAAATCACAGAAAGAACACACCCAGCAAGATTTCTTTTACACGGAGTTCCAAACCACCGAAACTAAACAGTATGTTGGTCAATTTCTGTAGTATTGGGCAGAAAGGCAAGATTATAAACTAAAATTCAGGATAACAGCTCTCTCCCCGAAGGAGTGAGAAATGGTGTTGGGGAGGGGAATAGTGAACGCTGCATGGGGTTTGACTTCTTATTCCTTCAACTTCACCTATTTCTCATGTAGACACTTTTGTAATAAGCCCATCCATGTCTTCCCATTGCTCTTCGCCTACAACCCAAACTCCTCTGCTCTGGTCTTCAAGCCCCACAAGACTGGCCTGGGCTCCTGCCTCTCTCCTATCTCATCTCTTGGCTCCCCAGCCCTCAGCAGCCTCTGCTCTGGTTCTCAGTCACACCAAGCACGTCCTGCCTCAGGGCCTTTGCACTTGCTCTTCCCGCAGCCGGACACACTCTCCCACCTGTCTCTTTTGTGTGGCTACTTCTTTACTACTTCTGCTTCTCAGCTCAAACGCCACCTCCTCTGCAAGGATCTCCTTGCCCGATGCCTCACCCAGCTTCTCAAAAGCCCCCTTTATAGCTCCTCGATGACATTACCTCACAGTCTGTCTCCCCCATCAGAGGGCGAGCTCCCTGAAAGAAAGCTCTCATCTGTTCTTCATCTCCACATGTCCAGCGTCCAGTGCCCAGCACAGTATGTTGGGAACAAAACAGCTCCCCAATCACTGTTTGTAAGCAGAGTAAATAAATAAATGACTATTTGTCCAGTTAAAAAGTTTAACCCATGTAACACGTGAATTAGGGGAAATTCCCAGTTCAAGGGTTGGCACCGAGGGGGGAGGATTAGATAGAGCTAATTTTCAGGAGTACCTGGATGCAGTCTATGCGTATGCAAATGACTTCCCAGCACCACGGGCAAGGGGCCCAGATTAAATGTGATTTCCATTCCGACCTGAGAAGGTGACTCTACCCCTATTCCCTGGTGGGGTTTGAGGTTTCAGCAGTTCCTGCATCTTCCCAGGTAGAAGCCGGCAGGAGTGTGAGAGCCCGGAGCCCGCTCCTGACCCCATGCACACCTTTGCTCCCACACACACCTTTGGCCAACCAGAGCCAGCAGGGAATTGGGGCAGGGTGGGGGGAGGGAAGAGGCTGTGCCCTGGGGGAGGTAGTCACGACTCTGGACATCAGGTGCTCCACCTGGCTGAGACCCAAGTGGGTCATTGCTGCCAGTCCACACCGGGATTGGAGCCTCTATGAACCTAATATAAAGACAATGATTTCCATAAAATCAAACGAGAGAAAGAAGCGTTGCTCTAGCTGAAACAGAGCAAAGGTCCCAAGTGCCAATTGTCAGCTGAAGCCCAGAAATTCTACAGATCATGGTTTAGAAACCAGGGGTCTGATCCAGACCCTCACATAGCCACTGAGTGCTTCCCTGCGGCCCTGGAAGACTCAGTCCCAGAAGTGTCTAGCCCAGCAGGCTTTAGGGGAGGAGGCCTGGCGACTGGACCAGCCCCTCTGTGACCCTTCTCCCTGTGCCCCAGCCTCTTCCTGCCAAGCTGCATAATTGGGAAAGAGATCCCTGCTCCATTCACAGGGACCTGGCCTGTGCTACATTCCCATCACAAAGGGAGGATTCACTGGGGCCCACTGTCCCTTTTGTCCCCGAGTTCCACCTAAGTGGGGAAGGCGTGGGGCCAGGAAGAAAGGCTCCCAGGCACCAAGCCACTGCTGCTGCTCCTGTCCCATCGGATGTTTCAGGGCACCTCCCTCAGAGCCAAGGTCAGAGGGTAACAACAGGTTCCTAGTCTGTGTCAGAACAGGTTCTTGCGGATTGTGTACTTGGGAAAAAAGCAAAGCACTGTGCAAAGGAGTCACAGAGAGAGAGGACTGGGGAGCAGGGCTGCCTGAGTCTGCGAGGGCTGACGGGAAAAAGAAGGATGCTAAGTGCTCTGCAAGGCAGAGCGATGGCAACTGTGGGAATGGCACCGTCAGTCACGTGCCGCGTAACCAGGCTTCCGTCAATGACAGACCGCACATACCACAGCGGTCCAAAGAGATGAGAATGGAACTGTAGGAAATGGGAGGCTTCTTTTCTCTCTGACAGGGGCAGGGCAGGGGATCCCCTCTCGCTCACAGCACCACCTCCATTCTGAGGGCGCAGTCACAGCCCAGGCTGCCAGGCACTGACCTGCTCGGCACAGAGGGGCCCTCGCCCAGCACTGAGTGTGCAGAGGGCGCTCCAGGCCCCCAGCCCTGGCCGGTGTCCTCACAGAACATGACTGTAAACCCTCTGCTGAGGACCTGAGACCCTGTACAAGGACACAGGTCCCCGGGCGCCACTGCCGCTTTAGTAAAAGCTTCCCGTGGCCGTGTGGGGCCAGCCTGTCCCTGCACTTGGAAATATTTTGGTTGCAATGGTGTAACTCGTAGATACGTTTTATTTCTTCCATCAGTTCAACACCAGAGACAGCCTTTTATGCCAGAGAGAGTTGATGGACCCAAACCAAGTTCCAAGGTCAAATAGCGAGTCCTCAGTTCTATACTCTCTCCGTGTTAAATCCCCTCTTTTTTTCTGAATACACCACAAAGTTCCTTGATCTGACCACTGTTCTGATGGGCAGCAGTCAGACCACAGGGCCATGACAGTCCCCTGTGTTCCTCTCCCTCCGTCTCAGTTTCCTATTCCCACCGACCCTCAG